>JAATOF010003716.1:0-16345 GCA_013170925.1 Podosphaera leucotricha | reverse complement strand
GGTGGAGCCACCAAGACTGAGCCCCTACCCATGAAGATTATGTAAAGAAACATGGATATACCCCTGGATAGCACCGCCGATTGCAGGAGAAATAATACCCCTGTGGCCCTGTATAAGATATGAGTATATGGATACTTTGTGCCTATGCCAAGACTCGTTAGATGACTCAGCATTCTTGACATGAACCACATGGGACGCGCGTCGTTCCGGCCTCTTCACCACACGATATGGCTCCCAAAATTCAGCGTATTCCGATTCAAAAATATGAGGCTTCTCGCCGCTCGCACGGCGGCCCTATCGCTACTGCGTACCACGCCTTGACGTCGCCCGAGTACGCTAACGTCGTGAAGAGTTTGGCAATGTTCGGCGTAAGTTCAAGTCCCCCTTAGCAATGTCGTGCTCGAATTTGCGTCTCATGGCTAACGAAAACCTTTTTGCAGGTTGCTGTTGCTTTCTTCTCGAGTTCATGGAGTGATTTCTTGCTGCCGCCGTAAGCTTCGATATATTTCCTCACAGACAATGAAATATTAGAGTGGCTGACTTTACTACCGTAGATTGTAATTCGTTGAGATTTACATGGCGGATTCGACTGAAACCATTTCGCAATTTAGACTTAAAACTAGGATATCATGGAGCAAGTGAATAAGATCCCAGTCAAGCATTCGCTCACTAGTACTACGAAGCCTCTGCAAACTTCAGTCTTTTCTACAAGCCCAAAGGTTTTAATCCTGTCAACTCGTACGTCAATCGGTAAATCACTTATTTGGTCGCGCTATACTTGAAATTTCTGTCTAAAGGCGTTAATGAAGCTTTGCAAAACATGCTTATGAATGTATTTACAGATTTATATATTTATGAGTGCAGCGTTATGAGATATACCGGCCGAATCGATAATATCTAAGTTTCCCCAGACCACGCCAAACCAACGCCGAGTCCCCTTTTTCCAAACCCATGAAACATCCCAAGTCCTAATGTTGATTCCACTGAATACTATCTAATTCAACCCCTTCCTGTACCAGCTCCCAAAGAGGACTAAGCTCCCTCAAGAATGTAACTCTTTCTTTAACTGCCTTCAAAACGTAATCTACCTCACTTTCCGTGGTGAAACGGCCAATGCCAAATCTGATGCTGCTGTGAGCACTATCGTCACTGCTACCAAGCGCTCGTAACACATAACTAGGCTCAAGCGATGCAGAGGTACAAGCACTTCCAGATGATAAAGCAATGTCTTTCAGAGCCATTAATAATGATTCACCCTCAACATAAGAAAATGACACGTTGATGCAGCCAGGATAGAAATTTTTTGCATCACCATTTTGCTTCGTATGCTCCATGGAAAGTAATCCTTGGAGGAGTCTATCGGAAAGTTTCTTGATCCTTTTAGAATCGTACTAGGTGATGTTAGTTGATTTATAAGAACGTTTAGACGTGTTAAATGGAAGGATTAAAGCATCAGAAATGTTTTTTCTTTCGCCAAGGAAGCCTCTACTTCAAAGAAGGAGATCACTCGGAAAGCCATGCATATGTAAAAGAGATCATCATGTTAAAGCGTAAGAGAAGTGAGAAAGAGAATAACTTACGGCCATCTCTTCCTTTGCCACCCTGCAAGCTTCCCCAAATCCCACTACTAGTGCAGGAGCGAGAGTCCCACTACGAAGTCCTCTTTCTTGCCCTCCCCCACTGATGATTGGATCAATACGAACACGAGGGCGTCGACGAATATAACAAGCACCCAACCCTTTTGGCCCGTAGATCTTATGTGATGATATCGACATTAGATCGATATTCATTTTGTTTACGTCGACAGGAATTTTTCCCACAGCTTGAGCTGCGTCAGTGTGGAAAAATACTTTTTTTTTGCGACATAATTCTCCTATTTCCTCGAGAGGTTGGATGACTCCGATTTCATTATTAACCGACATGATACTAACAATTGCGGTATGTGGTTTAATGGCATACTCAAGCTCTTTCATATCAATCATCCCATTAGATTTGACAGGAAGGTAAGTAACTTGAAGTCCCTCGTCTTGGAGATGTCTACAACTGTCTAAAACGCATTTGTGCTCTGTTTGGGTCGTCACGATATGTGTCTTTTTCCCAACTCGCTTGTAGAATCTTGCCACTCCTTTGATACTCATGTTGTTACTTTCTGTGGCACCGCTGGTGAATATAATTTCTTTAGGATCGGCGCCGATCAAGTTAGCAATATGTTCTCTCGCTTTTTCAACAGCTTTTTCAGTCTCCCATCCATATGCATGGGTTCTTGAATGTGGATTGCCATATAACCCAGAGTAGAATGGTAGCATAGCATCAAGTACTCGTGGATCGACGGGCGTAGTTGCTTGCATATCGAGATAAATAGGTCTCTTATCATTATCAGTCGTAGCCGGGGGCTTGATCAACTCTGATTCATCAGTAGAGAACTTGTTGAGCAAATGAGAATACAAACCTGTTGTAAATTCAATACTTTTATCAGCTTCTGCACTAGTCCCTGGAATGACATACTGAGAAGGAAGAATACCAGCCCCTGCAAAATTTCTATTTTGATCAAGAGGAACTGTTGCACCTACGTTGACTTCAGCAGATTTATAGTTAGTTTGATAAATGGACCTGCGCTGCAGAGATCTGGTGAGAGGTGATCCAATGATAGAGGGGAATCTGAAATTTCGTATACGTCCACGTCCAATGATTGAGCCTGGCTGCTTCATCCATAGTGAAGCCTGCCGCAGCGTTGCGACTGTGGTCTGAGACATGGTCGACTTGGATACTAGGAACTGACGTGAACTTATGTAGAAAATTCTGCATCGAAGCACAGATCACATTGCATCATCAAAATTCAATGTTAAATCACAGCATTATCATTACAAATCAAACCCATCTAGAAGCCTTCTGATTAAGGCCACATGGGATGAAGGCTCCGTGCATCATCTGATAGACCAGGAAGCTCATTAAATACATGCATCGTTCGTACTTAGCCCCCAACTACAGCTCGGTTTTATGGCCATCAAATAATGTTCTTAACGCTGCGTATGCTAAAACACTATGTCATTTATTTGTTTACTTTGAGGGTATGGATGTAGAATTAAGATGATTGATTAAATGTAGTTTTTGAGTATATTTTGTAAGCCACATAGTCACTTGTACCCGGCACGTGTCATAATCAAGTCTAAGTTCAACTAAGAATATTAGTTAGTTGAAGTTCTTGGCTCCAATTTATTCTACCACCGCGATAATTTGGCGTCACTTTTCTAAATTAGTAATTATGCTGAATGGACTGTAATTCTGTGGATTACAGGACGATACGCTTTAACAGCTGGACCTGGATTTACAAAGCACTCAAGGTTATCATTCGAGGTCGGGCTACCCTTTCAATGCTCTCCTAGTCTTAACCATGAAGAGCTGCGGAACAAATTATTACAAGAGATATCATCGTATCGACCAGTATGGCACTTTAGTCATCATACTAATACATAAGCGCTGCGGCAAAAAGTGGCTTAAGGGTCTTACTGGATTGAAAGCAGCGAATCAATTAATTACTTTTATTATTAGAAGCTGACCTGAAGGATGCACTTAGTATTTACCACATTGAGGCTAAAGAAGCAACTAAAATAATTCCTGGTTGGTCGTTTTTTCCTCCAGAAAGGAGCAATAAATTCGATGAGTTTATGGAGAACAAAATGATGGTCTGTTACTGACTGAAGTAAGAGTATGACTTACTGTAGGATAGCTATTTGAATAAGATATAATACGATAATTTATCGTTAGAGCCCCCGATTAGCCAATTTTCGAAGTTTCAAAGCTTAGCACTCGCTGCCAAGATGCATTCTAGTGTTGCATCCAGGTAGATTCGTGAGCGGTATGCATATTGGTACCCTTCGGCGAAGCAGCGAGAATCTCAGCTGCTACAAAGCTTCTCGCATACACCTAGACGCCACGACCGCCCGCTGAAATCCTCTCAAGCCATTACTGATCCAGCAGTGTTCGCCATCAACGAGGCTATCGCGTGAAACAATCCCCTCCTGACAAAGCCTAGCTCACATTAATACAACTGCGGTGAGCACGAACGAAACCAGACAAGTAAAGGGACAACCCACCCATGCTCTAACGCCCACCGTCGCGTAGTGCCCTGCTGTCCTCCACTCGCAAGCGCCGGCGTGATCCATAACTCCGCGCGCCGAAAATACACACTCGTTAAGCTCCCTTCCATGACGTCGCCGCGTGGATTAACAAGCAATACTTCGCGAGCATCAGCCATGCTCGCGATTCCCACCATGCCGCGCGCAGCATCATATACATCGCGCCGCGTCGTCTTATAACGAGTGTGCGCACTCGGACACATCGGAATCGTGACGGGGTGCAGAGTATACACTGATCCGGATGACGCTACATTCCAGATGTCTAACTGGCGTGGAAAAAGATGCACTGGGTCTATAGTTGCGGTTAGTCCGTGCTCGACACGCAATTGACCCCTAAAGTTTAGTCGGACTTTGATGCGCAAAGGCTTAGTATCCTGTGAGTGATCGACGCTATGATCGAGCTGGCTCTTAAAAAAGGCTAGCCCAGATGCGTCCTGTAGTGCCGCGGCAGCTTGACTCCAGCCAAAATACTGTGCTGCTTGAAGGAGTCGGTCGCGGTGGTAAAGAAGCATGTAAAATGAAGTATCGTGTGAGCTGGAGGCAAGCGCCGTGTTGGCGGGGTGGTTTCTCAACATAGGATCATAGCGCAGGGTACTGAAGAGCTCGAAGTCGGAAGCCTCCATTTGAGACTAGACGGTAATACCTTGTTCTTATAATTATCGTTGTACTAATTGATACCTAAAATGCTTGTAATAGAGGTTCTTATTTTGCTAATCCGTTTTGTGACCAAATTTTACTCAGCTAATACGACAGGGTAATAGATTCCAAATTTCTCCACTAAAGCTGCGAAAAACAAATGTTATCCAGAAGCTCCACGATAAATTGCGGATGGGTAGAAATGTTGTCGCGACGACGTACTGAAAGGAAATTGAGAAACTGTTCTTAAGCTTCTATACCAAGAATACTTAATAATATTTTTTTTGATCTATGTCTAGATTCCCTACAAAATCTTCTATACTTTCAAAGTATCCATCAGCTGTTACACTGGAGTTATGATCTCCTCCTGGAAGTGGCTTCCAGACTTTAGTTGCTGACGAACATATTTCAAATAAACGACGCATATGTTCCGGTCTGCCAGGGTTCGTTAGTTAGTGCAATCATTTGTTAGATGTTTTACAAATAGCTCTATCGGAGCTCATTGATTTTGAGATGTTTTTTTGTAGCTGAGAAAGGGACAAATGGGTACATACGGGACAATTTCATCTTGAAGTCCTGATAAAAATAGGATCGGAACCTCGCTGATCGTGGGCAGAAAATTTTCTGAATCCCAGGTCTGATGGCATAGTGGAGTAAGATATCGGGCGAGTGGTAAAATACTTCTCATGTTAGCAGAGTGTTAGTACCGTATCATATAAAGAAATCTACCTCGGAATTAATTTCCTCATGCTTAAGAAGGTGTTTTCCAGAACCAGTCCAATGAGTTGCGGGTCATTTTGATATTTAGCTGCCAGTTGGATACTCACGGCCCCTCCCAAGCTCTGGCCGTAAATCACGATACTTTTACTTTTAGTATCTGCTCGTTGCTTTAAATACGCAAATGCGGTTTGTGCATCGATCATGAGTCCAGATTCATCAGGAGACCCAGTCGATAGACCATATCCACGGTACTCTAGCATGAAGACACTCACTCCCATTCTCTGCACAAACATCCTCGCAATGGGGATTCGATGTCCAATGTTGCCTGCATTTCCGTGGAACATTAATATGGTGATATTCTTTTGTAGCCGTGAATTTTTTGGCGCTCGAATGTAAAAAGCGGACAGATGTTCACCATCAGGCGTTGGTATGATGAGTTCTTCAAAATCATTCATGCCAAACCTCGATGGACGTGGTACTTCTGTCCGCGCATCATCGGGAACGTGAGAAGGATATATCAGAGTTCTATCGGGAGGATCAGTAGCTCAACTCACGGTCAGAGATAGAGACTGACATACTTCTGTTTGAAATATAGAACAGAGCTTAATACTACGGCAGTACCCTGCCGCCATATAAGTGAGCCGGGCATGCAGCAGCAGGGTGAGTCAAGGAGGGAGGACAAATACCGACGAGACTATAAAAGGAATCTTGAGATATAAAAGAGCAGTCGAGACAGTGTTGATCGTCTGCATAAAAGAAGATCCGGACGTGTCGAAAGGCGACATGGCTCTAAATTCTGATCTTTTCTTCTGACCATTATTCAACAAGATAAAAAGTCTCTCAATGACGCCAAGCATAGGCACAAAGCAATCCCATGTACATGTACCATGATGAAAAAGGCTAGATTATCTTTTGTACGTTGTCTCACAATAAATTTTGATGAGCAGGCGGCGCACAGAACTTAACATATTACCTTTAGCATGTTGTTACAGGTCATGATCGAGCCTTGCGCTCTCCATTTAGTGAGCAGTGCACTAATTAATTTGTTGTAGTCATGGTCAAATTGGTACACATGAACATTCCTTTCTTTAGCCCGCATAAATATGAAATGAGACAGCATATACATATGTATTTGTATGGTATATTTATGTATTACCGTTATACGATTCTTAACGTCGTCGTCACATCGTACCGTACATAGCCGTAAAGTGGTATACGTGTATTAGATAATTACAGCTAGGGTCTAAAGAGCTAAACTCCTTTGGTAAAAAAGACTGCTAATTATTGCTCTTTAACGAGTAAGAATCTTAGCATCTGTCTGATGCCAAAAGTCAAATTGATAACCTTTGCTTTCTCAAGCCCAAGTCATGGAAACAACAAGATTTCAGGACCATACACTCCCGGAGATATTAAAATTTGAGGCTCGAGCGTTACAGCTGTCTCTCCCAGATATACATAATATATAAAACATGTTCATGTATCAGGAAGTTTAAGTTTGCCTCGCCATAAACTTTATAATAAGAGCTACACATCCTTATCACCAAACACAGTTGGGGTTGAGGTAAGAAAACTTTGGAACGAATTAAATATTGATCAAAGTCGACATCCACAATCACCAGAGGAGAGTTTACCGTCGATGAGTGTGAGATACATGTAGACTCGGGAGAAAATCAAGTTTTTGGACGTGCAGCTACAAATGAGAGAACCATTAAACACTGTGCTCAAACCTATGTTGAAATGAAGCTTAACTGATCACCATAAAACTGGAAACGATAGTGAAGTATATCTTGAACTTTTGAATTGGAAGAGATGAGGTCGAAAAATCCTTTCATTGATTATTTCCATCCTTCACTCATAACCATACCAGATCTCATCGTTTTACAGTCCACCAAATCCCGGAAGAAAGAATGAAGTCCAGCTTTTGGAAGATGTGGAGGCGTGGAGAATCAGAATTCTAATCTTGTCTGACATTACTCCGACGCCGTCGCCTGCTGCATGTCTTATCTAGTGTCCTACCGTAAGAGTTTACGCCAGAGACCACATAACAACAGATGAACTCTGTTATCTTTATCTACCTGTCTATCACACCGAACACCTACGAAACTCGGATTGATGACTGACTGAAGGCTTTTAATAGACTTTTTTTCAGTCACAGGGTGTCGAACAAAAGAGCAAAAGAGCTTCTTCGAACTAGGTACACTAATTGCGGAATCGGTCCATCCAAGCGTGTGCTCACAGTAGCAAGTGCTCGCACGAATGAAATTTGGGAGCAATCTATTGATTTCGATTGTTTAGACTGACTAACTCCAACGTACTAATTACCAGCTCATACATATACATGGAGGGTTTGGGCCTCTCATATCACCCACGCCCACAATAGCTCATAAATCGTGTTGAATTTTGAGAGATCAAAAGGAGAATAGCCTCAATGATATCGCTATTGTGACTCCGCCATCGAACTCAGCGGTGAATGCTTGCAAGGTAGGCAACCACGACCCGGCACAAGAAACTCTGGATTTCATCGCCGAATTGACTTCCATGCCCGACGTAAACCCAACAAAATCAAAGAAATACAACCAAGGAGAATCGTTTGGTCTACACCCTCGGCGAAAGAAACCCCAGCATCGCATCCGAGCACTAACCCTAAGGCTCGTAATGTTGAAGAGTGATTCCAGGTGTAAAAGAACTGAGTCCTTGCTGATCTTGTGATGAGAGTTTCCAAGCCATCGAAGATATCATAATCATTAATTAGACACTTCGTTTTCAATGAGCAGAAGCGGAATCATCTGCTAGCGATGGGAAGTAGTCCGTTTCGCCTTCAGTTGAGAGTAATTACTATTCATCATTAATTTCAGCTACACTCAAACCCTTAGAATTGATAAAACTCCATAGTTCATTAAAATATTCTTCCATTCGATTGTATCAGTCTAGAAGCGATGATATACCCGGGAAAATGTAGTATAAGAGACTAAACAAAAATTTAGTTCAAAATTGATTCTTGATGGAAATTGTAGTGAGTTGAAAAGTTGAAATCGCATCTTTTCGGTATTTAAAATCATGGTCCAAACCACCATCCATCGGCCGCGGTATCAGAAATTTGAAGGTAAACCTTCATGGCAGGAGCCAGAGGGTTGTTAAATTGATAATAAATTAAATTAAATTATCTCAATCTCTCTAAGAAGTTATTCCAAGTTGTAGGCCACCAATATCTACTTCCGTTCACGTCAATCGATCCTATTTACAACCACCCATATATAACCATGACAAAAACTAATGGCAAGAAATAGACTAGGATTTCAAGAGGTGCTTGAAATCCATGACTCATCAAAAGCCTGGGAATGAGAATTACATTGCTAACATGCATGCCATAAACGCCGACGCCAAAACTATGCCTATTATCATTAAGTCGTTAATGCTTTTTATATTTCTGTGAATAACTGTCAGCGGTTTGTCATGACTGAATTAGTAAAATGCTTGAGACTCACAGCTTCGGCTCGCTGTAAGTTTACAGGGTCCAATGAGTTGGTAGCACCCATCAAAATTTGACCACCGGCCTTAGCAACCCCAATAGCTGGTCGGAGAATCACAGTGGGTGCATATTTCCCAATTGATCTCAAGGCTCCGGCAGCAGTTCCACTCTCCATAACTTCACCAGGTACTGCGATAATGGCATCTCTAGCCATTAGCAAGTCCCGCTGTAGACCATCGTACCCACCTCGTAATCCCTGAAGTACACCAATTGGCTGATTAGCATAGAGACTTATCTGTTTCTGCTCCTCTTCGATATTATGATTATTTACTGTTTGAGAAGAGTCACCAGTACTAGTAAGAAGATCCTCAGCTCCCTGAAGAACAGTTTGAACACCAATAGCAACTTTAGCACCGAGTTTAACCAGCTCGGTGCCTGTCACCCTGGCAAATGCTGTCGCACCTTTCGAAATGCTACGCACAATCCGCCCATCTTTTTTATATTCACGCATAGGTACGACAATCAGGTGACGAAATCCGCCACCAACATTAACAAGTGATTTGACAGGCGCTAGACCCGCAAGAATACCAGGAAGTTGATTCCGTTTGACATCTGGCATCCATATATCATTCAGACACTTCCCAAGTTTTTCAAAGCCTGATATACCATAAATAATGGTATGTCGAAGCTCCATATCAGCCTCATCTAAGATCAAGAAATTCATGAATTCTGTTGTACGGCCAGATCGTAGGCCAGCATAATTGACACGCTTCGGTTTAAAGTCCAACCTGATTTTAATTGAGTTAACTTCAACTCTCTGAAGGAAAGGTTCTTCACTTTTTGAAGCTTGGGCTGGACTGGCATCATCTTTGAATTCAAAAAATCTTGTTATGAAGTCCAATGCATCTTGATCCACATGGAGCCTTAGTGGGAGGATCGTTGCTTTCAAGACCATCTCGGATGCTGCTAGCTCTGCAACTGGCTTCACATTTATGATTTCTAAATGAATCATGCTAGAGCCAGTCTCCCTTTCACCGGCATCTTGCATGTAAGTTGCGAATTTTCTCCACGTCGATGTAGGGACATGATCAAAAATATCAAAGTCACGAACCCGAATATCAAGAGTGCTCTGAGTCTCACCACTACAGGAGGGGAATGCAATAAAATCAGCATAAATTCCTCGGAGTTCAAATGTAATTTTGTGATGTCTACTTCGATTGAGCTGTAATCGACTAGCTCGATAATTTCGAATGCCAACTGATCTAATTGTAGAAGCAGGATAAGATGTAGTCGCAATCGATTCAGTCTCTGTTGCGTTATCATTTAGATCATGATTGATCGCAGATGCAAGATCACGTGGATCTCTATTTGCTGGCACTCCAATATAAATCGAATTAAAAAGGAAATCTTCAATGACGCTTGCTTCATCATCGGTATCAAAAGTTGGCTCAAGTGATCCTCTTTCATTTCGAGCTTTTCTTTCTGTGACTTTGCTCTCTACATTTTGAACGGCTTTTGTAATAGTATCACGAGTGTGTTGCCAGTCGTAACCATCGAAAAGATTCCATATTATATGTACATCCCGCACACAAACTTTCAATGGAATCCTCCGCATATTAGTTGAGTTAGATCGATCATATGTATTGTTGACCGAGTTCCATCTATGGTCAGGCCCTTCCAATATTGAGCCTGGACCAAAATGATTTTCTTGAAACTCAAGCTCTGCGTCGTCATCAAGCTCACGTGGCTCTAGAATACTCTCCAGCAACACTCCATCCTGAGTATCCCTACTGTATATACCAGGAGAGCTCGTCTTCCCTGTGTTAGTATTTGTTTTATGATGATCATATTGAATATCAGAGTCAAACTCTTTGTCTTCATCAAATTCGCATGGGAAGTCACTTTCAAACCCGTCAATTAGTCCAAAATCATCATCAAAATTGTAGTCGCCTTCTGCGGTACCAAAGGCATCGGTGGATAAAGATGCAAGTAGATCATGTATAGGTATAACCTTTGTTCGATATTTATTATCTTTGCAAGAAGGGGGAGTTGGAGGAGTTAAGCCATTAATGACAGCAATGAGCGTTTGCGTTGAGTCTGCACACGACTCAAGAACTAGAAGATCGTCGCTAATTTCTACAAGAAAAGATTGTTCTCCCCCACTCTTCGTTTTGTGAATAACAGCTTTGGCAGAAGATATAAAGCCGACAGATACATAGCCTATACCACAAAGATATGCTACTTGACTACTACCTCCGTCGAAAGATCGAGCCTTTCTTGAGATACGTTCTACCTCTATCAGATTCTGAGCGTTATCAATGACAAGGATCGATGCTTTTTTGAGTTCAACATGAGAGGTATCGTTAGCGCCCTGATCCTTGGAAAGAATGGCGCCCAAATAAGCTTCTGATAGCACAAAGGCTACTTTTGAGGGCAGCCCTAATGGATTAAGACCCAAGACACAGTTTCGAAGATCAATATCAATGGCGAGTGGTTTCGAAGAATCATCATGGAATTTTGACGCTCTTAGTACGGATGGAAATGACGTTTGCCCCATAGAAAGACCCGTTAAAGTTGCTGCTGACGCAGAAACACTGCTTGAAAGTTCTTGGGGAAAACGGTTATCGATGAAGTCAATTAGACTTAAAATTGTGGGAACACGATATTCCAAGTTAAGGTTTGATAATTTGATCCTAATAACGGGCTCCATTTCGTTTCCGATAACCCTAGCCATAATAACAGGTCCTTTAGCACTTGATTCTTGTAAGTCTGGGTCTATCGCGATTTCGAGAATTTTTTCATCTTTATTTCGATTGACCAAAATGTCGCCAATACTGACTGCTAGAAGAGCAGGAAGATTGATTTGAGCAATTTCAAACTCTGCCAATGAGAAACTTATGGTACCTAGTTCATGGGCAGAATTGAACTGAAAATCAATTTTACGAATCAAAATTAGAGATAGTAGACCAGGACGGTCATCATCGGGTAGATAATTTGCAACAGTAGCAAGTCTAGAGACTTCTTCGCTTAGCTCAGGTAAATAAGCTAGTTCAGTGAGTTTTTCGATATTTGTCTTCAAGTGGTCAATTGTAAGTCGTAATACAGCGCCCTTATTCCGCTGACGAAGCAGGGTGTCCAAAAGTATATCATCATTAAGACCATACTTGGTTTTGGACGGAGTTATTAGAGATAGTAGACGGTCCAAGTCTGAGTCTTTTGGTGCGGATAAAAATTCAACTCTGGTTGAAATGAGCTCCATCATAATAGCTGGGCTACTTTTAGACTGATATAAATAAGGTGCTAAAAGCTGAATATTTTGAATGGAAAATCCAATCCCTTCATCTCTGATAACTGTTTTAATAGCACTAGTTTCAAGTTTGAGGCCGCATTCAGAGCCTTTTAAATCGAGTTTGAACCCACCAATTCTTATATTGGCTTTATTTTGCGCTGACGCCAAAGACTTAGTGTCGGGCTGAGAAGGCGTATCAAACCTGACGCCACGAACTTTAGAATTATCTGGACTACCAGAAATCACAGTTTTATTGGAAACAAATGAGCTGCCAAGACTCAGTACACTACTCAGCCCCCCAAACCAACTAAATGTTTCATCAAGTTTTTGAAGGTTAATTGAGATGTGTAATGGCAATGTACTTACTTCAACATAAGTGGTGTTGGCTGTCTGGGTAATGCGAGCTGAGATTTCATCGTTAGTAGAAGAATCAAAACCTCGAGTTAAGTCTTTTGGCCTCTGGTCTACATCGAACGACACGATGCTTTCATCTTTATAACCAAAAAGAAATTTTTTTAGAGATACCGATGTTTCTGTTTGAAGACCAATGCTCTGAGATTTTAAATGAAGCCCCACAAATTTTGTCTGTAAGAGAATATCTGAAATAAATGATGTTAACTTTGGATCCTCAGAAGGAGTTGTGATGCAATCCTCGAGACGGTCCAAAAATTCGAGAGATATTTTTTTTGCATTCAGCTCTAAGATTGAGTTTGTGGCTGATTTCTGTTGTGAAGAACAAAATTTGTTTGTTGAATTTGATTTTAATATCTCCAAGACTTGAGTGGCAAGCTTCAAGGCCAGCCTCCCTACCATAGCATCAAATTGCACAGTAAGACTTCCGATGTTTATCTCGATCACGAATATGGTATAATCAGTTTCAGTCTTGGTTTCAACATACTCGGCCGAGCGAGTGCCTTTAATAGGGGAGCTTTTTTTATTTGATGATTGTGATAAAAAAGCACCCGGTACATTCAAAGACACAAAATCGCTTTGAACACTGCGATCACCGCTGGTAAATGAACTCAAACCCTCAGATTCAGTTTTATTCATAGGCTTATCAGAAAAAGTACTTGGAATATAAATCTCGATCTGATCAAGTTCAAATATTTGGCTACACTTCTGGGCTGATTGGTTATATTGCGTAACAGGGGTACCAGGCAATTTATCTCGAGTAGGAGAAACGTGAAGAGCTTGACTTTGATCGGTCGTATGGGGAGAACAAATTTCTGGGGAAAGAATATCTAAATTTATATTTTCACTACGTATCATGTGTCTTGCCTTTTGCTTGACCTGGAACTCGGAGCTTTGATTCGGATATTCCACCTAATTGCAATTTAAGTTAGGGTCTCTTCTTTCTATCTGAGAGTAATATTATTGAGATAAGACCTACGATATTTCCATCGACGTCTGATATAGTCTGGTCTCGATGCTGACTAGATTTATATGAGACAGCACTCATATACATGCTCTCTGCTTCATCATGGGTGAACAGTTTAGACTGAGTAAGATCTTCTTCGTCACTTAATACCGTAGAGCCTTTATCATGATGATTGTCTTGTTTTTGAGTGTAAGGATGCATTTTACTCTTTGTATCAAACTCCGAGTTAAAATTGAAATTATGATCGCTGAATAAGCTTTCTAGTGGCAATGAGTGAGATTGTGAAATTCGATGCTGAGAAAGTTTTGAGAGAGGTCTTGGTGGTAACCTTGGTGATTCAGGCCTTGTACCAGAGGTATCAGAGTTAGGGTCGTGACTTGACGAGAAAGTTTCATCAAAGGCTTTCACAATGCTACTACTAGGAATTAAACAAGCATTGGATGTATGAGATATTGTAGGAGAGTTGGCCAAGGATGAAAAAAGGGTTGTGTCTGAAATTAAATATCCTCGAATTTGAGACATAAATACTAGTCGTTTTCCAGGCCTTGGGCCACTTTCAGGTAAATCAAAAGCTAGATCTTTATCTTCCGGAACTTGTGTCATCCCCTCTATATTTATATTCTGAACAACTAACCTTATTGTCACGGGATCCTTTGATTCAAGAGAATGTAATAGCTCAGAGCCTTCATTGTGAAGGTCAATGGTAAAGCTGATGTTAACGTTCTGAATCTTCACCTGAAGACGATCGATAACGCCCTGGAGAAAACGGACCATAAACGTTGGAACAGTCAGGGAAGCGCCCGTACCCGTTTGAACATCTGGTTCATCACTCGAAAACCATTTGGTACCTACCTCTCCCATTTCTGACGATATAGCAGCTGCCAATTTTGCCTTGCCTTCTTCCGGTTCTATTTGAAGAAAAGATTGGGCTAAGTCCTTAACGCTAGGCAATTCTATTACTTCATTTTTCTCATCAACCCTGCAATTAAAGCCATTCCATTCTGTAGCGGAATCTTCAGTAGATTTGAATCCTGATTTTGATTGACCTGATATTTCATCATCCTGCGCCTTAATTCGAAGCTGGAAGTCGATGCCGTCTACTTCAATTAGTATAGAGCTACTGTAAATATCGACAGGTATTGTAAGACGCAGCAGCGAGATACAAGCTTTAGAGAGCTCAAGGCGAGGCGGTAATTGCAGTAAAGTATCTAGTTTCTAAGACAATTCACAAAATTAGTACATAAAAATATTAAATTAGCAAAATATAGAGGGTAATTACCTTACGACGCAATCCAACATTCTTGAACTCAATGGAACTATTTTTCCCCCAAGCTACATTTAAATTCTCTAGGTCGAGAGTATCGGTGTCCAAGATTTCGAGTCTGGAGAGGACGTACTGGAGAAGACGCTTAGGCATGGAAGATGCTTGAAAGTAGGACTGGAAGTAGGAACTCATTATGACGTATATTTGAATGCGCCTATCTAAACTTCATGGAGTATTTTCTTTCTGCATTCAGGGCGGGTGCATAGCCTTTAGTTAACCGTTCGAGCAGGTTATCATCGTTGAGGTAGAGACGTTCCCGCAAATGTTTATGAGGAAACTAATTCCGGTTTTCTCACAATTTTCTCACAAGAGAGGGAGAGCTCAATAGCCTGTAAGATTTTAGATGCCGTCGGGTCTACGACTCTTGGTGTTAGCGATGGAGGGGCAACCTGAACGTCACGTCCAAAACTTATGTAAGTAGATACGATCACCGTGCTTATCGATATGTGAGAACTACAGGGCTATAGGGATAGGTATTAATAGCGATGCAACTAGTGGTGCTACCCATACATGGGTATACCCATGCTAGCTTCTCACACCTTGATTGAGGGTTCGGCAATGTAAATGGCCCTTCAGTATAGTCAGGGGTACTCTCATACAAGGATAAAAAGTGTGATAGTAAATTTCTGACAGTGGTTTCGCTATACAAATTTCTATCGATAATTTTTTAGCCAATACTGATTAGGAAATGTTGCCCGCAAATTTGTATGCATTAATTACGTACTCTCGTTGATGGGTACGGAATGTCAAAAGGTAATCCCTTGTCAATAGGGCTATATACAAGGACTACCCCTTGTAATATTTACGGACTACTCAAGATTTCAAGCAGGTGCCTCTTCTAGCCACCAACTTATCGCCAACGAGAGTTCCAAATCCGAGCGATTGTTACTGAATCGTTATTGAGAGCGAGTCATTTCTAAAATCACCTTAGCGCTATACATTGAACTGATCGTGCGGTAGATTAACAGCCAACATACATCTTCTGTGAAGCATTACTATTCGAAAAGAGCTACTGCAGATAATTACATTCGAGTCAATCTTTACTGAATTTAGTAAGATTCAGGCTAAATAACTCCAGGTAATTACTTACAGGGTGGCAGGGCTAAATTTTCCTCCCATGAGGTTTCTCTGGTCAATCTTCATATGAATATGGAAAGTATCTGCACGATCACTAACGAATTGGGCTGAGGCTCTCCACAAATATGTCAGGGTTCATCTGCATTGGTAACATGGGATTGGTCCAATTCCCTGGCGAATCTTTTTTGTAAAATTATTTCACCCATGCATTTTGCACTAAAATTTCTGACTAAACGCTTCACGAAAATGTTGCGATTTCGATAATTATTAAATTTCATGAAGATAAACTATTACCTCTACAACTAATAAGGAATAG
>JAATOF010003700.1:0-12836 GCA_013170925.1 Podosphaera leucotricha | reverse complement strand
TATGGAGAGCCTCAGCCCAATTCGTTAATGATCGTGCAGATGCTTTCCATATTCATATGAAGATTGACCAGAGAAACCTCATGGGAGGAAAATTTAGCCCTGTAGCCCTGTACATGTCGGGCAGAATAGTGACATTGTAAACCCCCTGCTATAGTTTGAGCTCGCTATGAATTGAGCCTATGAAATGAGAACATCCCTGCATCATATTACTCACCATCGAGCAATAGCATAAAAGCTTACCAATACAGACTAGCCTAGGCGGATCCGAGCATCTGGTAGATATAATCCCGAGCAAATACCATGTTATGCAATTCTTTTTCAGATAGAGGTTGCGCTCGACATAAACGCAGCACCTATTAGACTTGGCAGTTTAATCCGCATTGAGGGGTGTTGATAAACAGAGTAACTTGAGCGTAACGATACCCAAAGATGCTGCGAATTTGATTTCTGATGAAAACTTTGAAAACTATTACGGTGGACCGAAACAGTCAGAGGGAGTTTAGGCTTCATCATCGAGAATCAATAATCGTAAACACACATTAAACCATTTACGTAAGAGGCACCCTTATCATTTCCACTGAAACTTTAATATCAGCGTTTTGTAATGATCCAGTCTGTTGGTAGAAATTTGGGTTTTCTGTTGGTAACAGCCTTTCTTTCTCATGGTGCAGTTACGTCGATCGAGGTCGCCATACAATTGGACCAATACCAGAAGTAATGCAGATCTTCAACTCCACTCCCGGTTACATTTTACCGAAACTTGCCGAAGCTGACCATATGCCGTCCGATTATGCAGCCCATGCTTCTCACGAGGTATCGTATTTCATGAATACCGCATACAAGCGACTTTTCGGCCTCCTTACTCATACATGTATGATTGTAGCTACCTCCCAGTCATAAATGTCGGGCGCAGGTGCAGCGCCAACATGGGGTGCGCTCCCGCACGCCGATCGTCAGGCTCCGTAACGCGTCGCGAGAGGGGCCAGAGGCAGGTGTGGCGGTCTGCGAAGGAGGTTTACACGATCGGCATACAGAGGACACGCCATTGCGAGCAGATCAATGGGATGGTGTCAGAATGCTGGGCCCACAACCCCCGACAATGACCTGGTCGACGCGCGTACCGCAGAAGTCATCCAACAGAGCGACCGACGATCATCTCCCATTCACCGCACCCTTTGCGCTAGCCGGCGACAATACGTGAGACATGAACATGCTTGCCGACCCGGCTTTCTGCGTCGTACCGGCTGAAGACCTGTGCACAGCTTGTGCAGCGGAAGGAACAGCGGGAGACGGTGGACGGTCGCGCCGGGGACGAACCGAGCGCCGCGCCTGATCGCTCGTCCGGATCCACTCCCAGACATTAAGTTCCGATAGACGGGTCAAGATGTTGCGAAACTCGGTCCGATGATGCGCAGTGTAGACCTGACACTTGAGACTTCAGATAGGAGATAGCTGGTTCGAATCCTTTATTACCCTTTCCACATATCGTACTCGGTCCATAACAATGATGAAGCTGCAATGGATAATCAAAGGCGACTGATATACATTCCTGTGGTAGACACCAATGGTTAAGGGTAAAAAGAGTTATGAGGTTCCTGGCTAACATGAAGTGGTGTTCTCAGAGTACCCCTCATACTATCACGTCAAGTCATCGATCCACGTACCGTACCAGAGTTATCTGTGTCATACCTAGCCTTAAGGCTGCGTGCGCAAGAATGATTGAACAGAAGGAAAAGCAAGATAGAGCGTAGACCAAAGCCTACGACTCGCTGAATCATGTAGTGAATAAAGCAGCAACTTGGGTGTGTCTCGCACCATCACTTGCGGAATTTTTATGGACGGATGGAACACGCTGGCGATACCATGGTCCGGGCTAGATCAACCTGAGCCATGAGCTCTCTCATCCGGAACGATAGCTCAGATATCGTAGTAATGGAATATGGAGACTGATAGATTTCAGTGACAAATCGAAATGCGTAGCCGAGATTAGTCCCCGCTTGATGCACGCCAAGCCACGATCGGTATAGAATTCATAAACTTCGGGATTGAGTGACAGGTCCAACCGGCGACAGGGGAAGTTTTCAAAATCGCTTCAGGGATCACGAACGGGCGAAGAGCGGGGTATATGATTCAAGCTCATGCCTAAGCGAAGCGAGATCTAGTCTACCTAAAGGAATTTATGAATTTTGAGCTTCAATAGTTACAGTCGACACAATAAAAAGACCACCGGGTGTGCCATTCGATCTATCAAAGACTGGCTTAAAATGTCAGATAGATTTCATTTCTATAATTAGGTAACTATAAATAAAAGCTTGGCTAAATCGAGTTTTTGTGTTTGACAATCTTGGATCAAATGAAATCACCAAACAAATGTCGATTCTGGAGCCGTAGGTATGTATATCCAATTTAATAGAACTAAGGCCTAAAAAATCACTCCTAATGCTTAGTATCGCAGCTATAGCATCGGATATTAGATAACTTACATCTCAGTGCTCCCAATAAGTTGCAATGAATTGAATTAATTAATGTACCGAATGAAATGGGAAAGTTAGCCAAAAGATCTTCAGCTCATTAATTTCACTGAACTTGGTACATAATTGGTAAACATCATAGGCCTATAACATACTCTAAAGAGTACCTACCCATCCTGCCGGATTTAAACTCGTAGTATTCAAACATTAATTACGCGTCTCGGAAATTTTACCCACGGATTTAAAACAAAACAATGAAAACACGATAATGTCTCGAGATCAATCCCTACGCCATCCTCTGCGCATTCATACCGAAATCCATTCCTTCATCACCCAACGCCGGGAAATTTTTCCACAAAAAAACCACCATTCATAGACAAGGATATCATATAGCAAATATAAGCCACCGAGTACACCAAGAGAAGGAAAATAGTAAAAGAATCAACTGAAAACTGGTGGCCCTCGAACCTGAACAGCTCCCGATGCACGCTTGTATGTCATACAATCCCGTTGACGAGCCAGCTCATCATTATGTCTCGTGTGGTATGAGTTAGAACTTAGCGGGCGATTGCCGTTAAAGAGGCGGCCGCTAGTCATGGTAGAAATACTAGGCAAGGCTGTCTCGAGCGGACGTTTTTTCAGAGGAGGTAAACAATTTTCTAAATGATGTGGAGAGTTGAAGCCCAGCGCAAAGGGAGATCTATCGTTGTGAGACATTAGGGACGGGAAAGTTCTTTCGGTGGGTGTGCTAGGTTTTGGGAGTGGTAATAGATTCTTTCGAGGTGAAAAATTTCCAGTGGCAGTACCCGGGCTAACTTTTGGACTTGGAGTAGTGTAAAAGTTGTAGTTCGGCGGAGATTTATGACGCATGATCGGTATTGTAAATTCTTGTCCTCCACCGGTAGGCTGAGAGTAGCTTGGCGCCAAATTTCGACGAGGGTAAGTGTCACATTCCTGCGGTTCACGGGGAGGATTCAATATATGAGAGAAATGACTTTTATTTCCAGTTCTATCCTCAAAGCAATACTTTGATGGAATTTTAGAAAAATTGAATGGACTAGGCAGAGCTGGTGGCTGTATGGGGCGTGGAAGTGGAAGGTGTGTAAATAAAGGAGAGTTGCTGGAAGAATTTTGCCGGTCTGTGAATGACAAGCAGCCTCCATTTCTAGCTGTGGCGTATCGATGGTGATTCAAGGGTGCCGTTTCGCTAATATTACTGCTCGGTTCCAGACGTGGGGTCGGAGTGCTATTGATGCTACCACCAAAAGAACATGAACGGGTTCGCTCATCGTAAATATCGTCTTCTTGGTAACGAATGTAGCCTTCGTGAGATGCTTGCAGTTCCATCTTCTGATCTCTTCTCCTCATACGGGCGTCGCGCCGTATTCGGACACGACATCCCTGCTCAGCAACTATCCGGCTCAAGTGGGTACTTTCCGTCAAACCAGGGAATTTTTTGGCACTGTAAACAGTAAATGGAAGCGATTTAACTTCCATTCTCCAGTCGAAAGACGAGTCAGGTGCATCTGGTTCTTCTCCCATAAAGCACTTTTGGTCAATATCTCGGTCACAGTCATTTTTGCACTCTTCGTAAAGATGAAAACATAACACATATTGACCTTCGTGACGGACAGAAAGATCGGGGAAGATAAAATAACCGGCTTCAGATGGTCTATCTAGATAAGCCATTCCCGAAACTGGCATACCTGTCAGTACCGGGTGTGAAGGGGGTGTAGCTTGATGGGCCCGACTGCGAGCTGCTGGATTTGCAGCATCCAAGGTTACAAAGAGGAAAAAGTTAGCCTCGTAGGCGAATGTAATCTCTTCTGGGGTCGGACCATTTTCGTTGTAAATCTTCAACTCTACTACGGGTGGTGGATCTACAGGCCGACGATCAGAAGAAGCTGTCTAAAACTCAGTTACTTGCACCGTGAAGGGAGGAAATATCACCCACACTTCGCTCCTGAGCCACAAGCTCTTGCACGCTCTGGTTGCTGAATCACCGTGAGAACGTATGTGAGCCTTCTGCCTCCTTTTGTCACACGACTGATTCGACAAACCGTTGCAGGGCGATCTATGGAGATCGGAGCAGCCATGATTTTTCCTGGTCTTGCGAATTGATCCCAGCCTCGTGATTAGGGTTATATAAGTAGTTGCTACTCCAGGTCTTAGTTTCGATTTAGACTTAAACCGGTGAATCGGTCAGGCTTGTGAGTCGACAGATTCAACAAGAGTAAATACACTGAGCAAGCGAGATATGGGAGGATGGTGGTGAGGATGGTGGTGAGGATTGATTGACGTTCGAATATTCACCAAGGTGAAAGACGGTGGGTTGAAGTTTCGTAGAATGGTAGGGTTAGAGCTAGGTTTTGTAGACACGCACAACTACGATCCCTATAGTTGGTTCCCTAATATTCCATGGTCCCAGAAGACAAATCTGGACAATTGTGGGTATCCACGTCTAATAGTCGGTAGTCGCAAGTTAATGGTATCGAATCTTTCACATAAAAACAAAAGAAGAGGAGGGCGGGGGCAATTGATACACGGAGGATGAGCTTCGAGTAATAGCTCCACACAACGGAGGACAAGAGCTGCAGCGGAGTCCGAGTGGGTAGGGAGGGGGGTGGTAAGGGTTGGGTGGGTAGATGAATGGATAAATGGATAAATGGGGCCGACCACTTGTTAACCGCTGGTCTTTCATAACATTTTTGGGTTTAGGCAGTTTCCGGAAAGTCAGATGAACTTGCTTGACTGTACTATCTATATACCTTGCTGCCTGGCTGCCTGGATTAATAATATGAACGAACTTTAAGGCATTCCCCACTCTTATCGTACGTACCATGATCTTTGGGATGGAATGGGATGGGATTGGATTTGACCCTCGTCATGCCTACGCCTGTCATAATCCCTGAGATACGGCAAGCGAGCGGGACTTTGGTCAGCCAATGCCCTGGAATTGAATGAATGGACATGTATGAGAGTGACGGGGATATACACTCTGACTTAAACTCACTGACCCACCCAAAAGCCATCTTCTCTTGTCCTTTTTCTTGCCCCGCCCGCGCCCGCCACTCGCTGGTTGGCTGAATATCAAGGCGCCAAGCCCTGGCAACGGATAGACTCTGAATGACTAATAACCGACTGACCGACTCCCTGCAAATGCTTAGGCCCAGGACCTTCATGACAATCAATATGATTGATTGAATGATGCATGAGCATCAGTTATCCTCTCCTTTTTTCTGTGTTTTTCTGTCGACTGTCAAATTACATATGGAATTAACCAACTTACCTATCAATGATCACGTAGATAGTAGATATTCAAAACGGAATGAGAGAAAAAAAACCAAGCAATTCAAACGGAGAGAGCGGAATAGCCAACCCTCCGAGCCCTGTAATAGGGTAAAGTGAAGGGTTCAAGTAATTGAGTCAGTCACCTGACTAGGTCGCTTTTTACGATGGCGTGTGATTCTTTCAGCTCAGCATTTCTTTTAACCGAACAGCAAAGCAAATTGACTCCCCTTGAAATTTACAATTCCAATCGATCCATCTGTTCACGAAACGAGACAAGATAAAAATAAAGAATTTAGATATTTCTTGTCAGACTCAATACAGAGATGTTACTAGCATGATAGATATTATCTCCTCGGCGCCTGTACTGAGTCCGGCCGGCAAGTCGGTCACTCAAGTGTTGTAATTGATAGATAATACATTTGTATTCATTGTATTGATTAATTTTGTCTCCGTCTCTCATCGTTCATTTCTCATCTCAATCTTTTTTCTCCTAGTAGTCGGGTGCTTTTCGCCGTGCTTAAGTTTAATGATTTAATGACAAAGAATTGAGATGATTTAAGTACCACTGACCTCACTATCCACTAATAGTTAGTCCCCTTGTGACACGTGCAGCAATTGTATGTCTCACCTCACGCTGCTTACTACCATGTTCGGAGTCCGAGTGCGCAACACAGAGGCCCGCATCTCTGATTAAAGTCAATTATTTGTGCTCAAGGGACTACAACGTGCTCATTGGTTATGTCCGAAGAATCTGATAGTCCGGCAATTCCACCTTAAGTGTGACTGGTATAAAAACTTAATCCCAAATGACAGGTATTCGGCACGACATCCCAGAATTCTTTGTTAGCGAACAAGAAGACGATGCTCGTGTAACCCCTAAAGAAACTTTCTTGAGAATTTTACTTCTCTCTCAATTGGCTCGGTCAAAGAGGGGAGGGAGGGGAGGGGAGAGCCGAGAGATTGGGAGGAGATTTTTGGTTGTCTTTTTTCAAATAAACTCTGATTATGTAAGCGAAATTTATCCGTATTCGTTTCCCGCCTGATACGATGATCCATTTATTTGGAGCCCTTTACTGATTTATTAATCTTAACCGACCGCCGCTTGCTGCGCCGTTCTGAGAAATATCTATGATATCAATCTTATTACGCCATTTTTAGTTGCGAAAGATGCCTGCCTGTACTGATCGTTCATTAGCATTGAAGGTTTCATGACCATAACCCCTGTAAAACAATCAGTATCTTGAGAGATCTCTATCTTTAAACGTCGCAATATTAACAGCTGATGAACATGGTGGGTGGCAAATTAATACTCGCTTTTAATGGTCCTATCCCTACTAGTCAACCTACATGTTCCACCAGCTATCATCGCGCACAGACGAGTGTCTAAGCGAGACGGGCGGAAAAGTTTGCCTCCTTCAAATAAAAAAGAAATTGGTGTATGCGCTCCCTAGGCTTAAATAGATCAAATAATCCTCTCTTTCCTTGCGCAATAGATTCCAATTTGGTGGCAAGTTCTACGTACATGTATGTAACTTCTTAGTTTCTGGTTCAAAACTCATGTCAATCCAATCAATTGATAAACAAGTAAAAGTAACAGGGGTAACTGAATAACCCCCAGGAGAAACTTTGAATCCCTGGATCCATACTTAGCCTTGTGGCACCCCTTCCCCTGGAACCATCACCGTTGAGCAAGGATCGGTCCCAAAACGTGTGCTGAGTTTGTGCTTGCTTATCCGGTTTAGCTTATCAAAAATCTAGGATTTTTAGCCGAGGACGGCTATTTTTGGGGTTTCGAATATATATGGTCCGTGCCGTGCATATAAAATTTTTACGCGGGATGCCGATATGTCATCCTTAAAAGATCGTTATAAATGTCTAGTGTCTAGTGTGCGCGTATAGACTGCTAGAATGGAAGCGAAATTTTGGATTCCACCCGACCAAAGTTGAAAACGTGGCAGCTTCTCTCCAAATTGATTAAAATTATGAGGTCTAAGGACAGAAAAATACTTCGGCGTGCAAATTACAGTTGCAACTGTGCGAGAAACAACCTCCAAAATCTGCCGCGTCATCGGCAACTGCTAGAAACCTGTGTTTATTTGAGTATGCCTTCGTAATACCACATACACTAGAATACTGCGAGAGGTGTGGCTGGATGATGGCTTTGTTAAACTTGAGCCAGCTTTCTTTCTGCTTTCCCAAATTGTCTTCGAGAGAGTGTTCTGGCCGACGTACCACTACACCATTTGTTCCTTTCAATTTTATAATGGTTTTGATTATTTATTACAGCTATTTGAAGCTGCGAGGTCTTTCATGTTTGATACTACTATAGTAGTGTATCTGGCAAAAATACAATACACAAACGTTCGCCGCATTGTCAAGATGCAAAGAAAATCTGGCAGTCTGGAAAACGTATTTAAGGAATGTAATCTCTACTTTGGTGGTTTCCAGAAAACTTGATGCCACGATACTCTTTTTTTTATTTTGTTCGTGGTAGTTTGTGATTTCCGTTGATCGTCATCCGACGTTTTCCATCATTGGCTTTGAATATCATCTCGCCATGAATGACAAAAACAACAGGCTATTTGCTCCCACACCCGCTCTCCACGACATCGATGGTGTACGCCAGCTCGCTTTGCTAGAGGTCAGAGGGCTCTCTTTCCTTGAGCCATCTTTAGAAAAGATGATCAACGCGCCTAGCGACAGAAACTTAGCCGCAAAGTCCAGTACTGATTGATGCATCGTCAGTCCAAGTGACATGTTTCCATTGATCACTCATCTAATTAACGTGAGTCGAAGCCCAGAGAAGGCGAGCCTCTTTTTGAAAATCAGAGAGGAGCAGCCTCTCTATGGCGGCTGTTCGACGGTGATATAGCTCTTTCTCGCAAGCGATTGTGAGAATACAGCGTCAGGCTCGGGATTCGCTTGTAAGATACCTATGGTATGCTTCAAGGGTTACCCTTTTCGTGAGGCACCAGCGAAAAGTATTTCTCAATTTACAAGTTCTCTTCCTTTTTCTCATCTTCGTATTACGATGTGCGCCATACAATCATACAGTAAATATTTGAACCCGTTACTCGTGACTTTGCAGACATTCTGATGGCTCCAAAGCATCTCTAAATCGCTGATGTCCCATAATCGTAATACAGTGCAGTCAAGTAGCCGAATATGACTTTGCAAGAAGGAATAAATCGTGTGAAAGAAGTATGTTGGAAGTTTCTGGATTTGATTTGAGATTTTTGCCCTTTTAGGGATATTAAGTTGCCAAAAGGGGCTAGAGGCGCTGATGCAGGGGGCGTTCCGTTCCCATCAGAGATGTCTGTGTCAGCGTATATAGGGCTCTCTAATTGGCTGGATTTTACTCATATAATTAATAAATAAAATGGCCCCTTCTTAACAAAACTTGACAGTGGTGTGTGTTATTGATGTTAAAGAATAGTCTATTGAATACGGTATTATGATAGAAAGTTTAGGTTTTGAGCTGTATTATCTATCCATTTAAGCTGTATAGAAGGTATAAATTATTTTGAACTTTTAAGGCTATACGCAGCATTAGTCCTACGCAGCGGCGACTCCATAGGGGTCTCCAGGTCATTCACTTCCACAGGTTCATCGCAGGCATTTTCTTGGACGCGAGATTTTATACTCCTCAAAAAATTAGTCCTCCGTCCTCAATAGCTGGCTGGTTGAGAAGATTCTTTCGCTTAACTACTGTAAGTGTAAATGATCTCTGATCTCAGCAGTTTTCTCATAAGCGTGAGAGATGCTTCAGTTTAATGTTAGTCTGGCATGAAACCTAGAGCATGCATCAAGTCGTCGTCGTGGGTCGTCTATAGCCAGAGCCATTAGCGAATAAAAAAAGTACAGATAGTAAATAACTGTTTTGAGAGCCAAAATGATGATAATCCAAAGAGTTTGTGCTCAATGTCGAATTGGACCCATTACCAACAAGCCGATCCCGATCCTGATACCGATCTTCTATACCATTTCTTCTGCTGAAGCCGCAGTGTAAGCGTGGTGCTTGCATAGTACATTTATTGATGTACACATGTCCCGACGTTGGGGAAGAGAATATGATTCAGATCCAACTTTGACCTTGAGTCATGCTTAACTCCTCCCATAGGTCAAGATACGACCCTGCCCGATCGCCCGGATTTAATTAAGACATATGCTATAGCTTTCATTCAGAATCCTGAGATAGGTAATTATAGCTGGGGAGTCTGACAAGAGATGGCCTCAGTACAAGAGAATCTCTTCAGGAAATGAGCAACGTGTATAAATTTCCTGATCTTCTGTAACATAAGTTTAAATCCATAATTAACGTAATTATTCCACAGCCGAATAGGTCACTGCCACCATCCATAGGTGACAGTGACATGTTTATACTTCCTTCTCGCGAACCCCCCCCCACTGAGCTGAGCTTAAGCTTTCCAATATCAGAGAAGTCCTACCACCTTATGTACACACCAAAAAAGGACCAGGAACTTTGACTGCGGTAGATAAATATTCTGCTGTAGTACCGGTGGGCACCAGATAAAATTGCGCACGATTAGCATTAAATTATTAACATAATAATAAGCTATAATCATTGAAGAGTATGGTAGGGCGGTTAGATCAGTGGTAGTATCGCTCGCTTTGCATGCGAGAGGTCGTGGGTTCAATCCCCACATCGTCCAAGCTTTTTTCATTCAACGATGATCGAGTTATCCAATACTATATCACACTTGTCTCAAAGTGGTTGCATTTGGAACGGAGTCATGTGTAGTACCCAATTGATCACTTGATTAATAAGAAGGTTCTGTGTTTCACATTGTATCTCATTCAATTCGACAAAAAATCTGCGATCTGCTGCGATCAACAGTCTTGATCTTGGCGATTTGAACAGCTTCATTGAACGAGTCTGAGAGAATTTAGCATTTAAAATGACGTATTTTTTACTGGTTTAGAAATCGAACTCTAATATCGCCTGTCTCTTACGAGACTCTGAAGACTTCAGAGCCGGGTAGTGATGTGAGCCAGGTCGAATTGTTTAATAAGCACCACGAATATCTACTTCCGCAATAGTTTCATTAAACCATCGGCGGACGTCCTGTCAGTGGGAATATACCCATATAATGTCTAATTGTGACGCACCAACTTCTCGACAGTTCTAAAATTGATGGTCATCAAGATGTTTTGACCTTAGTATTGAGTTGATCATAGGCTTTTGTCGCCATACTATAAGTTTGCTGGCTAATAGTTACGTTTGTCAGAGCATCTCTTGAAAATATATCCATTCCTGCATGTTAGAGACTAACTTAATCATAGGATAGAGTTAACACTTCCTTCTTGTGGAATTGAGATGGAATTTTTCCCCGTGGACTTGGCAAGGTCGAGGCTAACTGTTAAGGTATGATAATTGGAAATAGTAGAAAGGTCTCTGTGAAAGATAAAAATTCCATTCATTCTCCTAAGCAGCAACACGCCACGGTATTATTTATCATCTATCATGAATCATCACAATCATAATTATCCAGCTAAGGATCCGAAACTTTCAATCTGACACTGTTACAGACCTAGACGATATAACGGGTCGTGCAAAACATGAAATAACCTCTACCACCGTTTATATCAAATACCATCGTATTATTGAAATAGTCCAAATTAGCGCCTAGGCTGTTACAGCAAGCCATGCATTCAACGCTAACGCTTCTGGAGCTTTATCCGTTTCTTTGCTATTTTATTGTGAAGAAATTCATGAGCTTTATTTACTAAGCCAGAGGGCTCCGGTCGTCTTCATTCTTCTCTTACTATTCTGGGTGATTCTTTCAGAAACTTGTTGGTTGGACTAGATTCAATACAGCGGCCTTTCCTGAACTTCCAATTATTCAAGAAGTTATTTTGATAATTCGATCCTCTCAACCATATTCCGATTACTAATGCTTCTACTTCTCTGAAACTATAATTATTGATACCGATACTGTTCTTGCTATCTTTAGTGCTATCGTGGTTACTGGTATTATTATTCAAAGTATTGTTGTTACTGAGGACTCCACCACATCTCAGGCTTATCTGCATAGGAACGTTAGAAGACCTGAAAGGTAATGAATCGTGAATCATTTGTTATTCTCTCAACTTATTTATTTTCTGTATCAGACGCCGCCAGCGCGAGTCCCTACAAGTCTTCTTTAGCTCTTTATCAAGTCTTACGCCCTAAGATGTAGTTGGTACATTTTTCGAATGACTGTTGGAGCAATATACGTATTATCACCATCCAAAGGCTCTGCTAAATCTCCCCACACGACAAGGCGCGCCTAAATAACCGAAGACCCCATCAACAAGAGTATCTTTACATTTATCATAGCCATTGTCTGTCTAGTTTTTCTAAAAAAACCCTCATACAGAGTGAAATCCAATCTTTATTCAGTGCTTTCGAAGACTACGTTCCAAAATCATGTGTATTGAGAGCTTAAACGTGATGGGCAAGTGGAAGTTTGACATTAATGACTTCGTTTAATGTTGTTCCGAGCGTAATCCCTCGTGATTGAATTACAAATACCCCCTCTTCTCAACGTGTACCTGTAGCCAACCAAAACCGGTTCACATCTTTAACATCTGCTTCGGTGGGATCTATGGATATAGACCCAGACGGGCATATCACCAATCTTACTTCCAACACTACTTCTCATGAGCAGTAGAGCTTATTTCAGGAGCACCCCCCCGCCTCGCCTTCGTTTCCTCCAAGCTAATGTTGGGCGTGGTGGATCTTCTCACCTCATTCTTCTGCAAGCTGCCTTCCAGGGCAAGTATGATGTGATCTTTGTCCAGGAGCCCTGGACTAAAACAATTAACTTCAAAAATGTCACAAAGTCTCACCCAGATTATGTAATCTTCACCCCTCCGAACCGCGACTGGAAAAGCGCACGCCCGCGCGTTCTCACTTATTGTCATGAACTGACAACATGACCTCCGCAACTTTCAAGTTGTTCCCTGGTAAAGACTATGATGACACCTACGCCCCTGTTGCACGTTTCGACTCTTTCCGACTTCTGCTAGCTCTAGCTACTCATAAGGGATGGATCCCGAGACAACTGGATG
>JAATOF010003695.1:0-13251 GCA_013170925.1 Podosphaera leucotricha | reverse complement strand
GTCGTAGTCCTCATCTGGCTAAGTCAAGGGATTAGATTAAGAACTTAAAATAAGAGGATATTTGAAGGCAATAATGTTGAACAAGTTGACCCCAGCAGCCCAGAGAAACAAATAACACAATTTAAAGAAAATCTGTCACGCGCCTTTACGCCTTTACATCCTCTATACTCCTCGTATTTCTTCAAACTATAGACTACTTAAAAGTTTTACTACTGCAGAATTAGCGGTAGTACGAGCCCCAAGTGTCACCAGTTTGTTCTAACTGAGATCCTTATAGGTATGGTAGATAAAATTTTCTAGCAGACATCGGACTCGGTAATCTGTCATTACGTAATTTAGAAACTCGAACATTTGATCCCTTCGGCAACATCAAAACTCACGTCACGTTGTCTTGGTTAGTCTTACAAAATGTAATTATCGGCATGCACACAACTTGGTTATTTCTTTTTGCTTTCCGATTCCGAACGAGAGGACATGAGAACTTGTCACGCTCTCAGCAGCATCGCTAAACAGTTCCGAGGGTTAAGATATGGAATTTTTTACATCAAAACTTTATTTGTGGTGTAAATGGTTAGATTACATATACATCTATCTCATTACACTCTGCTAAACAAAATGCATCTTACCCAGCATGAATTTTTGGGTCAACTTTAATATGTTTACTGATTAGACATTCATTTATCGAAATAAATTACTTGGATTGCTTAGCCAACAAAAGTGACTCAATCGATTAATGGTGTCGAAAAATAAGTCTTTCTCCGATACTTGTCGACTCCACAGAGCTCTAGAGACATTCCCTTTTAGAATCTGTATTGAAAAAATTTATGTTTTTTTCAAAGGTTCTTTCTGTGAGTCTGTTAACTGAGGAGTTTTAGACGGTTACGAACCATTTAATTACTGACTGGTAACCGTTTCAGAAAGGAAATAATCATCTCGACTGTTCACCCACAAACCCGTTTAGTTACCAATCATTTTTTTCAAGATACGATCCAGGAATCCACACAAATCACCCGAGAAAGATGATGAGATTGACCATTTACTGAGGATTAACCAATGCTATTAAGATCGAGTGGACTCTAACTCTGCCTTAAAAGAAATTGTTAACCATCACATACCTTTTGACTTGAAGGCGAAGATATCTTCAACAATGGAAGATCCTCCAACTATTGAAACACTCCCTACATCTAAGCGGCCTATAACTTCAAAGAAAAAAACTAAGAAGAGGAGTTCGAAAAAAAAAACCTCCGTGGTTAACTTGGATCAGACAACTCCGGAAAGCAGTAACAATAGCAAAATTTTAAAGCCAAAGAATTCCCCAATTATTCCAAAAGTAGATGATACATGTTCTCGATTACAGCCCCCAACGCCGAATAGTTCAAGAATGAAAAACCTTGCACAAGCACAACTGAATAGGCCTTCTCAGAGTGAGCTTGAGCCAATGAAATCAAATTCTATCACCTACAATAGTAATGCCAGCTCTATTGAAAGTACGTGTAATGCGAAACAAACTTCAGGGCTAGACTCTCAAAACGAAGAGGATCTAGGCGATGCACTTGTAAAGACAAATACTTCTAAAGAAATTAAGACTTCTAATGTACCTAGAATGGTACAATCAGTCCCAAAGACTGAAAAGTCTCATAATGCTACTATAAGTAATACTACAAGTTCGGGCTCTCTAAAGATTCCCCGATTGAGAGCTAATTCAGCAAGAAATGTGAATAAATTTGATATTCCAGATCATACCATAGCAGAAGAAAAGCATGTACACACTCACACTTCTAAAATCTTGAAGACCCCTACACAGATAAAAAAGCCTTCGTTAGACCTGCAATCAAATAAAAATGTTCCACATAAGAACTCTCAGGTCTCGAGTAGTTGTGGAAAGAACCTCTTTCCAGAACCTTCAATAGAATCTACATCTACACTAAATGAATACATCGAGTCTGAGAAACAAAAATCAGGAAATACATCTCCTTGGCTGACTCCAACAAGAGATCCAACTCAGACGTCCTCTACGTTGGCGGATACTCGTATCAAAAGTAACATCACATCTTCAGAAGAAACAAAACCATTAGATACCACCAGTTTTCATAGTGACCTAAATAAAGTCTCTAAATCGACCTTGACAGAAACCACCAAGGCCATAAAAAAGCTTCAAGTATCAAAAATATCACGTGATAAGAACATTGGCATTGATGCCGCTAATATCTCTGAACAGATGATGGAAACCAACAAGGTACACCTTGACCTCATTGAAAAGTTTGTCTCCACAATACTACATGTAGGAATGTCTAACTAACTTGTAAAGGAGCTTCTCTACAGAAGTTAATTTTGAAGGTTCTGACTCGATAGCTGTATCGTTGAAAAAGTCTTTAGATGCTCCGTCGCTTGAGATCACCCCTATGAATTTAGCTAATCAAAGCTCATGCATAAAATATTCTCAGCAAAAGAACGGTCCGAAACTTCATTTATCAGATGATGAGATCTCCGCACCCCAGCCAAAGCCATTATCTTTAAATATTTTAATAGGCCCCGACGGAAACATCATATCTACAGCGGTGACGCAACAGCAACAGACATACGAAAATAGCTCTAAAAAGAATCCATCAGATTTTAATCTAAATGCTGTTGGAGCACTCACCGAAGGGGGATTCAAGTTTTCGGTAGATATTACGGATCTCAAACTCCTCATGTCGACTCGGCGAACGGATGATATGTCAACGGATACTTATAAAGCCGAAGAATTACAAGCGATCAATCGTATGGTGGTAAAGGTATCAAACGAGATAACCAGTAGTTCTATTAATGGACCAGTCGTGACACTAGCGTGTAGAAATATAGAAACTTCTGTGAACAAAGATGTTACATTCCTGAGTACTACAAAAGACGATGGCGTTGAGCTTCTGTCAGTTTCAAAAGAATCAATTGACTGCTTGCATAAGAGTAAATTTTCTATACTTCACTTCTTATAAAGCTCAGTGCTAATATATGATTAGAGGTTGATTCAATAGAGAAAAGTATACAAAAAATGACCGCGGCTCTTTCCATCCACCCATTACATACGCTCGCCTCAAGCAAGCTAAGACCGCCTAGCCGAGAACTTAACATCTCCGATTGCCATCAAGAGACCAACCAAATCTCTTTTTCGTGTGACGACAATATGAGAACCGATTTTGACCCGTCGAAAGTCGTCGATACTAAGATTCACGGGAAAAGTAGTGCTGGATGGAAATTGATGTGGCCTTTCAGGAGTGCAAATATTGGACCTACGACAGACCTAGCTGTAAAACCAAGCTATCAAACGGCATCACGGATTTTACCAGCAGATAAGGGTAAGGCGAAGAATACGTCGATACTGGAGTCACCTAAGAAATACAAAGTGATTGGAAGAGTAGGGAGGGAATAATTGGTTGCAATTTTTAAATTTTTCGACTATTCATTTGGCTTCAATTTAGGGATTTAACAAAAAAGTTAACAGTTTTTATTGTCGAATAACTAGAGACAAGTCAGAAGAGCTCTTTGGAAAGAAAAATGTGTAAGATGGAACCATGAAAACATATTAATGATAGGGTCCTAAACATTATGTAGAATAGTAGAGCAAGTAAGAAGCGTGGGCTAGAAATATCATATCCCCTCTAATCAATTCATCTGATGCCTAAGTGTCTACAATGAATATTCATATAGGCGGTATATATGAAGTTGTCTTGCAGCCCTGACGATAGAGTGGTACACTATCCGGGCTATTCTTGCATACAGGCAATGCTCTTTCCGCATTTCACACTTATGCACATAGCGATGACAACAGTACACCGGACAACCAAAGGTGGCTGACAGACCTTCCACCATCCAGCGGAAAATATTAACAGTAGAGAGCAGGAAACGCCGTAAGGCACCTACCGTTGCGCGAAGTCTGCGAATGATGTTCGAGTGTGAATGTCCCTCTGGTCAAGTCGAGGAGCATCGTGTCAGACACTGTGCGGACCAGAGTCATTCAAGTCCTCGCCGACCGGCGAAATCCCCACGAATGGTGGAATGAAAACAAGGCATGTAGCATCAATCTGGGCGCATCAGTTCGTCGCGAGCTCTAGTGCTTTAGTGCCCATCTGAAACTTCCCGTGCTATCCCGGTCCCGAGTTTGTACTTCTGATCCCCGGCTCATGAAGGGCCTGCACGGGTTCCCATATTAGACCAGTCAGATTCACGAGATTCAGCGAGTCTGAAGTTCGCGGACGATGTACATGGCATATAGCAATTGTGTCTGGGAATAATCGTGATATGGGAGAGCAGGTGTGCAGGGACGGGTTGACTATGCGACTAGGAACGGTTGCATTTTGAGAGTCTGAGAAGGATAAGCAATATTGTATTTATTGTACATACATGTAAATGAAAAAACTCCGGAAAAAATGGATATTCCCAGCCAGCCATAACGCCAAGTAAAATATACCGACAGTCAATTAAATATACACAGACTGAAGTCTTAAGGTTAGATGAGTGACGGAATTTTTATTCACCGTGACTATTTTGCACCTTGCCAGAAAGTCAATGCCCAGGCGGTAACGTAGCTCCGGCTGAAAGATACCAATTAAGTGACCCGTAGGACATTATTGGATAAACCATCAATAGATTTATTAACCGCAGTTTTTAAGAAATTCCTTATCAGGTGCCTTGCTCACTCCCAAATCAGTGACTATAGCCTCACCCGGATGTGTAAAATTTGAGTGCGTCACAAGGTTTTCATATATTTCATTCACGGGAGGGATATTTTCTTTGCCTCGTATATCCTTTGTTGCCATAGGAGACGTATTGTGGTAGTCTACATTCACGAACCGGGTCTCGTGCTCCAAAAGGTTCGTCGCCAACTCCTCAGCGGTATCTTCGTGAATCTCAAAGAACCATGAGTTTGGATGTCTCGAGGCATGATAAGAGACAGCGGGAGAGGCGTCGTTGGTATATTGAGAGCTCAGCTGGAGACTAGAGGAGAGGATAGTGTGAGGGAAGGCCGGCCTACTTGACAGATCCGGGAGACATGCGGTTGCTCGACGCGTAGTAGGAGATTTGGTCATGGCCTTGTATCGGGTATGAATGCCAGTGCGATGTCGGATGGGGCTGCGATGTATCGGGCGAGCGAGGAGAGTCACATCGGCTTTCACTGGTGGGGCGGCATAACGCTCTTTCGTGTCGGCAAAGGGTTCCAGGCGGAGGAATTTAGTCGACTTGCAAAAAGTGTCGATTCTCGCGCCACGCAGGTATTTAGAACGTTTCGGCAAGGTCCCATTTTCCACATCCCCTAATACCTTGGTTCGACGTTTGGTCGGAGATACGCTGAGAGCTACGAGAGTGGTGAGTGATCTAGACCGAGCCTGACAAGAGCGGTCAAGCTTACTATTATGATTCTTCCCGAGGCTCTCAAAATGATGCTCGGATTTTGTCGGTGTTCTGAAATGTCGTCTTATATCAGCAAGTTGAGTTGCCATAGCGAAATAGCAAAGTAATACTTTTATGTGCAATTAAGCAAAATACAGTCTTGATGCCATGTTAAGATGTCCTAAAATCCGATGGGTTGGTGGGCAATAGAATAATTTGAGGCCCTAGTTTCCCTACGCGAAAGAGACGCGTCGGAGACCAATCATAGTGTTGTAGATCTCTCTTACTTTATTTATTTTGGGGGGATGTGTTTATTATGCCCCCTACCTACGTCCTTTACTCTTCCGGGGTAAATATAATTAGATGTGGATATGTTTGAATGCTATTGGCTGAAATATTTTCATCATACCCAATCAAATAATAACCAGGCCTTACATGTACATGTACTATTTGAGAAAAGGAGTTTAAGGGGTCCCTTTAACTCGTTTGGATTATATTGTTCTAATCAAATCTACTACACGTAGCTGATACTACATCTACAAATACTAGATAAATTATAACCTAAATTTGATTTTGATTTTATTGAACAGGCTGTAGATACTCTTCCTTTCCTCATTTGTTGAAAGTTACGTGAATCAAGCTTCAGGGTGTGTGTAGACGTCGAGTGGAACGTTTAGAGCCTGTCAACAGAAGCGAGGAATTGTTACCTAATTACTCCTGTCTATAATTGGTTGAGGTGATGGCACAAAACGTTATGCCTTATCCATACATGTACAAGTACAAATGGCTTTCATTGTGTATAAATAACTATGACAGACCCAGGTGAGCGGGTAAAGTATCCCTGCAAAATTCTCCAACCCCAAGCTATGCCGAAAACACCAAAATTATAACAACACCGAAAGACTCCACGTCGTCCTTCCGAAGTTCACCTAACGTAGCACCTTACAAGTCTCAAAGCCATGCATCTCATGTACACTCTGAACGACAGTGGCAAGCGTATCTACACATTGAAGAAGGTTGTCCCAAGCGGTGTGACCAAGAGCGCACACCCAGCGCGTTTCTCGCCCGACGACAAATATTCTCGACATCGCGTTACCCTGAAGAAAAGATACGGACTCCTGATGACACAGCAGAGTGAGTGGCACCCATTCTTCCCCTACATACCATCTTGGGCCCGTGGATTAACGTGCTGGTGCAGGGGATTTGAAGGTTCTCGGACAATGAGCGAATTTAGGGGAGAAAAATTGGCTTGGGACGCTAATTAAGTACGATTTTGGGGGGAGGCGTCGCTCTGAAATATCAATCAAAACAACTCCAACGTCACTTGGAAGCAATTACAGCGCATATAAGATCTGATTGCGGAAATGTCCTCTAATAAAGGCGCTCGGACTGGTCTGATAATAGTTGAGCTTAAGATCAATGCCTTTGGTTCATGATTGAGGCTTAATCAGTTTCACAGTCCAAAAATTCTGTAATCCGAGAGGCTCATGAACAATAGGATGACAAGCTAGACAAGGTAGCTAGGCTACACTATAATTATTAACCATAAATATCTACCTATCCAACTATCCTGCACAAGGCCTATCTTCTTGATTTTCATTCATGAAAACATTCCGGTTATTTCTTCAACAAGAGCTACTCTGTGACTCATGTATTCATTCCTCGAATAATAACAAAAGGTATGTCTATAGTCTCGGAAACAAGAGATTGGTCGGGGAAGAACTGGGAATAGATACTCAGAGGTATGGCGTCGCCACAACCCCGTCGTGCTTAATATATTTTTGTAAAGAGTAATAGTGGAGTAAACTCTCACTGCACCAATCGTAAAATCATGAGTCATTCTACGATGTATATAACTTCCGTCATCAATGTGCCATAGCCTGATGGCTGAATACTGTAAAAACGCTGAGTCAGCGCTACCAAAAACTCCAAGGACTGAGGGAACTTAAATTATATGAATCACCCGTACCGATGGGAGTTATTACTAGCGTAGACTTATCAAATTATGACTTAATCACAAAACATTAGAGGAATAATTTACTTGGGTTGGTCTATTACTGAAAATTCTAAATTTTCAGGTTTTGAGCTCTGCAACGAACATTTGTTACCATTTATGGGGAGTAGAAATACGTTAAACTAATAATCATATTATAAGCCCCCTAATATTAGGAAATACTTTGTAACGAACTGCAAGCTACAACGAATAATATCCTCAGTTTTAATCTACAGTATGTAGAATTATCTGTAGCAGAAAGGAGTTTTCAGTCAAGCTAAGCTTATGCGTTACACAACTTTATTTACTCCAGAAATACGTACATAAATATAATATTATCAGAAGCCTTACGTGTGCTGTGGGGTACGTGAACCCCGCTTCTTTCATTTGCTAAAAACCCATCCACATTAAGAAAGCATTTCCTGCCAATGAAGGCGCGATTTTGATATACATGTACATGTAATTAGTAGGCAGAACTATCGAGGGGCCTCGTGAGGTGTCCGGTCTAATTTCTTTGAAGGCGCAGATGATGTTGGATCACCTTAAAGTATGGCCGAGTAGCCCCCTCACCAGCACTACAAGAAACACCATGGCAATTGAAGGCATCTAAGTAGAGGCACGCACGAGTTTAAATCCCAGTCAAATCCAGTAAGTAATTACTTATATAGATGGACTGTCACATTTCAGACTGGCTTCTCTATCCCCGTCTTGATTAAAAGTGGTGAACTTGTGTTGTACAAAACGTGCTTCAAGCTGCCCGGACTACTAAACTTGAAGGTATTTGATAGTCATAACTGAGCGGACCAAAAATGAGGCATTTTCAAGTAAGAAAAATGCTGCAGCGTAGGTAGCTACTGAGATGTCTGCAGCATCCCAGCGATCAGAGAAGGATCACAGGTTGTGGTAGTGATCGCATGATAGTCCACCTAGAACTATGGCGCTGTGGGGTTGCAGAGAGACTCGAATTGATGCTCGGACGCACAGAAAAGTGATAGAGATATCTTTAACGTATACAGGCTCCTGAGTGACCAATGTGACTATGGAATATGTTAATGCGAGAGTAATGGTTGGAATTTTTTTACATTCGCAGCATGACACGCGGAACTCGATGGTTTATGTAATTCTTCATCTATAAATTTGTGTGAGCCAGATTCCTTTAAGGAACTCATTCTGGTGTTGAGATGTGCTGCTACAGTTTTGATCATTTTGTCGGGTTTTGCCGAGGTTGTTGCTGCTTGCTGCGCCTCTTTTTCAAAGAGGTGGGGTATTAGAGGATACCCACCGATTTATGATTATCAGTACTCACCGTAACTAACTTGTGAGTTTTAACGTACCGATTGCTCTTAATGATGAGGAGCTTAAGGGAAATAATCAACTAAGAGTCCTCCACGAATAGGAGCTTAGTCAATATGTCATACCAGCGCATGTGTAGAATTTGGAGACACATCGACCTCCTGATTGCACCTCATCACTTGTAATTCTAATTCAATAACTAACTATATGTGTAGCTCTAAACATACGGTATAAAAATAAAATACTGTATGATACATGTAGATGAAGTTCCTCATTCTCGTTTTCGCTAGATCGAAAGTTGTGAGACCTATATCATTCGAGATTAACTTCTTACCATAAGATGGCCCCTCTTCAACCTCACCAAGACCAGATCGATCTAAAGCCGCGAATTATCGTTTATTTTCAGACCCATCACGATTGGGATGGAACTCCATGCTCAATTTTGCCTTTAGTTACCAAGCCGAGCATTTCCGTAACTCATGTGAACGTTGCGGCGATCCATGTTAATGAACCTCCCGGAAATATAAAACTGGTTCGTGGTCAATTACAAGTACACAAGCCATGACTGATGGTTAACTAGAATGATCACGATCCATCTCACCCACGCTTTTTATCCCTATGGTCGGAACTCCAGGTGTTGCAAAGCAGTGGCATTAAAGTCCTCGGCATGTTGGGCGGTGCTGCAAAAGGAACCTTCACGCGTCTCGACTCGGACGATACGACCTTTGAACTCTATTATATCCCCTTGAAAAACATGATATCGGAGAGGAAGTTTGATGGACTTGACCTCGACGTTGAAGAGCACATGTCACTCAGCGGTATCATACGCTTGATTGACCGACTAAAAGTAGATTTCGGGGACGGGTTTCTCATAACCCTCGCTCCTGTCGCAGCAGCGCTCATGTCCGATAATCCTAAGCACAACCTAAGTGGATTCAGCTACGAAGCTTTAGAGGTCATGCGAGGCACGAAGATTGCGTGGTACAATGCACAATTTTACTGCGGCTGGGGTCGGATAGATAAGACAGATGGATATGAACTGATCACAAACCGGGGGTATCCTGTCGACAAAATTGTTATCGGATTGATCACAAATCCTCTCAATGGAACTGGGTGGATTCCGATGGAAGTTTTACAAGAAGTCCTAATCAATCTTCAACTCAGATTCCCAAATTTTGCCGGTGTTATGGGCTGGGAGTATTTCAATCCTCGCGCTCATGATCGTGATCGGCCATGGGAATGGGCTGCTCACATAACGAGAATTTTCTCTATGTGCCCTCACAGACCAAACGCTTCTCAAGTACATATGATCGATCAAGATTTAACTTGCGACGCTGATGCGTTAACACCAACGACATTTGAATATTACACCGATTGATCGCATTGCTTGAACAAAGGTTAAGATTTTTTGTCAGTAAATATATTTGGATGAAATCTTTTTCGCAAGCTGAGAGCTGCAGTCTATAATACGGTGAGTGTGTTTCGATTATGATGTCACCGATTACAAGACATTGAACTTTGGCTTCGGCGTGTATGTGCCGGCTCGCAAGCCGATGTAGCTTCCATACCCTTGGCAATTCAGCCTCGGCATGCCGATGACGTTAGCGTCTTGTGCTTCGCCGACCGGCGCTCAGAGCCTAAGCTTAAATTAGTGGGGTATAGGTAACCTTAATTATAGCCGAGGAATATAGACATTACTTTGACCACAGAGGCCCAACATGAAAAATTTAAATTATTCTAATCTTTCTTGAAATTTCTTTGAAGGAATTTTCCCAATGTATTCTAGGTATTAATATTGATGCGAAGGGTTTTGGTTACAAGGCGTTGAAAAAAAAGGCTCTCGCATTACAGTCAACATTAGAAGCGAGTAGTCAAGTACAGCCCACTACAACCGATTTAGCCTGTTATCTTATCTGATATTTCATTTTTTGGAATACTTTGTGCGCTTAGATTTGATAGAATTATGGCCGTCAACACTTCGAAGATCGTGCATAGCCTTATACTCGACTCGGGCCCAATTATTAAGAATAATCCACAAGTGTCTACGCTTTTAAATCAAGCCGAAGTCCTATACACCATTCCATCCGTGATCGATGAAATTAGAGATGCTACCACCAGGGCTCGGGTCGAAAGTACATTACTCCCATTTCTCACGCTCCGATCACCCAAGCCAGCAAGCATCAAATTCATTCAGAGCTTTGCGCAAAAAACAGGCGACTTAGAAGTCTTGAGCCGACCCGACCTTCATTTGTTGGCGTTAGCGTATGAATTAGAATGTGAAAGAAACCATGGGGATTGGCGCCTGCGCAGTGTTCCAGGACAAAAGCGAATAAATGGTGCCCCGCCTGAGTCTCTTAAGGCAAGCATTTCAGTTTCTGCAAAGGAAGATGTCGTAGCAGCACCCAAAGAAACAAATGATGAAGTAACTCCTGCAAAGGAAGATAACACAGTGCTTGAAAAGGAAGATGGAAAAGCTGTGTCTGCAAAAGAAGTTATCGAAGCAGTACCTAAAGAAACAAATGATGAAGTGAGTCCTGCAAAGGAAGATAACACAGTACTTGAAAAGGAAGATGAAAAAGCTATGTCTGCAAAGGAAGTTATCGAAGCAACACCAGAACAAATAGATGATGAAGCAGTTCCTCCAAAGGAAGGTGATATGGTACCTGAAAAAAAAGACAGAAAAGCAATACTTGAGAAGAAAGATGACAAAACAATTGCCTCGACCACATCCAAAATCTCCAATAAAACTATACAGGTAGCTCTTATCACGACCGACTACGCCATGCAAAATATACTACTCCGTCTCAATCTCAATCTGTTTTCATCATCGCTGCAACGCATTTCGCAACTAAAAACGTGGGTGTTGCGCTGTCATGGCTGTTTTTCGATCTCCAAGGATATGACAAAACAGTTCTGCGGGCGGTGTGGCAAGCCGACACTCTTACGTACAGCATGTTCAACGGATAAAGATGGCACGTTTAGGGTTCATCTGAAGAAGAATATGCAATGGAATACAAGAGGGAATGTCTACAGTATCCCAAAGCCAGTCGCTGGCACGTCGAACGGCAAGCTTGTCACGGGCGGTGGGAAGGGGGGATGGGGAAACAGTCTTATTCTGGCTGAAGACCAAAAAGAATATGTAAGAGCTATGATTGGGGAGCAACGGATGAAGAAAAAAGATTTGATGGACGAGGATTATTTGCCTGCGCTGCTATCGGGGGATCGAGGCAGAGCAGGGGGGAAACCAAAAGTAGGCGCTGGACGAAATGTAAATTCCAAAAAAAGAAGATAACTCTATATACATGTATATCAAAAAAAGGTGAGCCCCACTATGCTGGACTAAGAAATCAGTTCTTTCCTTTCAACTCAAATAACTGTTGTGTTTAGTGAGTGCCTTTTGCCCTTCAAAAAAGAGATGAGACTTAAAAATCTGGACCTTCTGACATTAAATGTACTAACATACTCGTAGAAGATAAAAGGGTTTGCACTGTCAGATTTCGAAGTCTCATATTTTCAGAGGTCACTATAACTCTAGAAAGTATCGATTGGAGGGATAGAACCATGTTCATGACAAAATAGAGTGGAGGCGTGGAGCAACAAGGCTAATGTACTCACCAAATCAGGAACCAGAGCTTCGAAATACTCAAGCAATGGATATCGGATACGACATACATTAGAGCTTTATCTGGTTGAACTGTCGCACTCATGGTACTGCCCGTCTATTTGGTTGTGTCAAAACAAAAGGCTTCTCAAAGATCTCTTTCTTCACTCCATCGAATAAACTTTCCAGAATTTTTCGAAATTGCTATCTGTCCTCAATGCTATCTGGGCGCGCATAGTTGACACTAAATCCTTACTAACTAAAAAAAAGCCATTGAGTGCTACCTCAGGGGACTTGTATCAACAAGGTACACTCTACTGAACAAGGAACACATAGGTAATGGGTTTCCCTTAACTGCTAGAATGTTAGAATTTTAGATTTGGAGGCCTAAAGTTTTTCCTTCACTGTTTTTATCATTTTGAAGTACTGTATGAGTAAAGGACAAGTAGCTCTATCAGCTGCTCGGAGAATAATCTCTAAACTTCCATCCCTGTTGAGATAGTGGGCTATCAAGCCAATAAAAATTCCGTGGATGTAGGCTCTAATAAAATTCAAACGAGTTCTTTCTCTCTGATTTTCTTCTGTACCTCTCCCTTTTCTTTCGCACTGCCTTTCTTCGACAAATAAGTCACACCTGAAAATCCTTCTTCTAACATCAAAGGAAACCCTTCGACTTCGTGCACGATATCTTGATTCCCTTCGGAGTGAATATCAGTTAAAATGATAGGCATGAATAGGTCTATCACAAGGTAGTCGTGATGAGAGGAAGTACGTTTTTGTTGAGGCTTGGCGTATAAAATATTGTGTAGAATGAGAAATCAGCCTGTCTGCTATCACTAAGGTTCAGGCAGAGTAATCTTTGTCGAAATGACAGGACTGTGCTGTGATATAACCCTAGCTTGCGTATTAGTGTGTGTGTGTTTGTTATTTACCATCTGATGTAGGCCAGGTCACCATCTCTCAGGGACACAGGACGCATAAAGAATATCTAGAATACATG
>JAATOF010003667.1:0-18090 GCA_013170925.1 Podosphaera leucotricha | reverse complement strand
CGGTCGGAGAGTCACATCTGGGCTGGCTGTCGAGGAGGGCAGCTAGTAAATTGAGAAACCACGGGGTCAGTGACCCGGGGCAGATGGTCGAAAGATGGAATTGGCTTGGAGGAATCTTATGGGGTGTTGGTGGGAAGGGAATGTCTACTTGGTTGGAATCTTTCGAGAGACTGACGCGTCGGGTAGCCCTAGATAGGCTGAGCTAACCGGTACATGACCCTTAGGGTTGTATGCTGTGCGCCGGCACTACTTAATAAGTAATCAAAAAAAATAAATAAATAATAAATCCAACATATAGGTAGGTTAGCTTACATAATTGTGTACGATAGAGCTTCGGACTTAATAATATTATTTATACATGGACCGCCCATGTTGATCGCCATCATAACGCGAAAATAATCAGCGCGAAGAAACCGTGTTCAGAGAATCGTGCAGATTACAGCCATGCGAGGAAGAAGTAGTTAATCTGCCCGGATGCCTTCCTCTAGATGCCTCCATCAGGATGCCCTCCAGTATCAAGTTTCGGACATACCATTTCGAGGTTCGCAGAGGCCGAATATAGCAATGAAGGTTGGGCATTCAGGATGCGACGAACTTGACTGACAATAATTCAGATATCAGTAAACTCCACGCAATTGTTTTACAAGCGCAAAAGATTCTTCCTGAAAAGAGGAAACCTACTACAGCTTTGCTATCTGCATACTACTCGGTACTATCATGTTACAATGTCGATCCCGATCCCGGCTATCGATTCGTCGGGCTTCTCTTCACAATTGGGACTCTCAAAGGGCCTGGAACACTATTCGATAAATTTGAAAGAGTTCTTTATGAAATGGGAATCGAGATTGAGCTTTGCTCTTCTGAGGTTGAAGCTGAACAAACCGATAATCATTTCCGGAGATATGAGACCCATGATCTGGTTACTGAAGAAGATAATCTTCACGATGGAAAAAACAAGGCTTATAATTTACTTCACGAGAAATCTCAACAGAATCAAGCTTACAAACCAACCAGACGGTATTCCGAAAGCGCTGTTAAGCCTAAACGTCCGAACACTGTACGATTCTACACTCTCTCTTCTTACGATTTTTCTAAAACAGTATCTAAGTTCACAACTGCATACTCTCAAGATGGAGCTCCTTGGACGGAAGTACTTCAAAACTCAATCCACTCCCACGCACAGGACGCGCAGAAGAGCTACTATCACCAGCATACTGGACCCAGGCTAAATATGACATCAGTAAGGCGCTCAAATCGGCCTGATCGGTTCCTTCAGGACTCTGGTAGTCTACTAGCCCACAAGGGAACCCCACGAGTAGTAAGCAGAAAAGTGACCATCGATGACCCAGTCCCAGTTCAGAACCATATCCATAGTAAGAAAAGTGTACAGAGCTATCAAATAAGTGAGGAATTATCTGAAACTCCAGGCACTAGCCCAACTAGAAGCCACTTAATAGAGTCTGAGTCACTTCTAGATATCAGAGCATCAGTTGCATTAAATTGGCGCCTGGCATTGTTCGTCAAAGATCGGCTACAATCCTGGAAGGATAAGGCTATAGAGCGCTACAATTATAATATTTGCCTTGAGCATGCTGCTTTCTCCCTTTACCACAAGACACTTCTCCGTGCAGTGCTATGTAACTGGCGGAATGGCTCACATGAAAAAAGAGTAAGCGAAGAAAAAGAGATTTATTTTAAAAATCTTGAAGAACAGGCTAAACGGGCGAGAGATCTTTACCTTTTGTTTATAGCTCTTTCACATTGGTCGAACTTTGCTGCTGAGAAAGTTAGAAAGACTGCGCTGGTGCGAAAGAGTATTATACAAACCAGATATTTTAATGCTTGGCGGGATATAACAGTTGCCGATAATGTCTCAGCTGATCATCACTTTCTGAGTAAATATTTGTCAAATTGGATGCATCAATATCATACTTCCCTTCATAATAATAATGTTGCTGTACAATTTTATGAAAGTAAATTACTAAGGAGCAGATACCTGGAGTGGTTACGAGAGCTAATGGCAAATAAGGCATCTTCTTGGCTATGTAGACGAGTGAAATACGTTATGTTTTCTCGGTGGATAATGAAAGCTAATAACTCTGGTCAGCTTCAACTTAAAGCTGAGTCCAATCGACAGCTTCAGCTTTACGCGAGAGCCTTCCGAATATGGCGCCATAAAGCAATTTCCAGACTGGAAAATGAACAAAAGTGCAAAAAATACTACTGTGATAAAATTTCTATGAATACTATTTTGAAATGGCGGAAAGAAATCGGAGTTATCCCAGCAAAGCTTACAATTCAAACTGATGTTTCAACTCGAATACAAAAAGGTGCAATTAAAATCTGGCTACACCGTACACGAGAAGAGCAAAGGGCATCTCAAATTAATCGATCAAAGATTCTCCGTGAGGCTTGGATTAATTGGCGACTTCAAGTCCGTGTTAAAGTTCTATCTTTACAAATAAACAGTCATTTAATGGAGCGAACATTACGCACTTTAGTTATCGAAGCTCGTATGAGGCTAGATTTTAGAGTACGGAACGAGGCTCGCCTACAAAATTCCATACAAATGTGGAAGCTCAAGTGCCAAACGACGAAGCAAAATCGTTGGGAACAGGAAGAAGTAGCCTTAGATACCTTGGCCAGGAAAAGACAACATTTTGTGTTATTACGATGGTATAGATGTATGGTGCTATTGCAGCAGTATCGGCTCGTGGCTGCTGGCTTTCACCGACCACAGCTACTTCAATGTGCTATGATTGAATGGACAGGAAAACTTCGGCACCTTCAAAAACTTGATCACTGGGCGCAAGACGCTAGGTTCTTTCTTATTGCCGCCAAAACACTGTCACACTGGAGAGCGTTTACTGAACTCACAAAACGTGAAAAGAGAAAGACATCATATATTCAAGTGCGACGAATAATCAAATCGAATCTTGCTCGAACTATATTGCAAGATTGGCAAGCTCAAGCACAGAAAATACTTTTTATGAAATCTCAAGCCACTGGTTTGATCCAAAATCGCTCTGCTAACATTCGGATCAATATATTTGAGCATTGGCGCTATCGTGTAACAAACATTACAAACCTTGAGATATCATGTCTTGGTAAAGCTCTTCAAAAGCACTTTTGGGCTTGGCATGATCGCTCAAGGATTATTGAAAAATTAAAAGCTGAAGCAGTACTTTCGCGGCAAGTACACTTAACATACCAAGCTATTAAAAAATTGAGGTTAAAATCCCTTCAAGTTCGAGCTCATGAAAATTATGCTTTTGATATCTATGAAAAAAATTTAAAAAGGCGTTACAGAAGAATTTTTTATTTTTGGCACCAGCAGACAACACATAGGATGTCAATGAGGCAAGATTTAGAGAAAAACATAGAGTACTTTTCAAACAAAAATGACAACATGTCAGAATTGGGCGCAGAAGTAACACTAAAGAAGAAAGGGTCAATTTTCAATCAAACAGTTAAAGCGACTCCCAAGCCCGGGTATCTTAATACGCCATCAAAAAGAACAAAAAGGGTCTTTGCTGCTGCAACAGCTAATACTTCAACCACCCCTAGGTTGCCACCGTTGACTCCAGTTGACCGAGAAGTGCGGACCCCCTGGTCTAGAAGACTAGTGCAATCAGTTCATTCTAAAAGACAGAGTAAAATCAAGTTCGGCATGAGCAATGTAAAAACTATAGTGGAGACCCCGGGAAATTTCATGAGCTCGGTTGCAAGATCAAAAAGTCCATAATTTCTAAAGTGGAAAATCTATTCCAACTCTTCAAGGATACCCTTTTTTGGATGTGCTATTATTGAAAGAAAATTGTAATTGTAATTTTTACCTTTTCTTTAATATTTCGTGCTGGCACACAACTCACAAACATATTTGTCCGGAACATTACGTACGCTAGACCCCTTCTACAAGGCGTCATGATTTTGAATACGTGCACTTTTTCTTGACTTCTACTAACACTACTCAGAGAGCCACTACCTTCTTTCTCTTTCTCAGTAATAATTCATCATCTCAATAACTAAATTAAACTCAATCTGCTTCAATTCTGATAGGTGTCGATGAGCCTTTCAAGATCAGAAAAAGATAGCTCAGATTTTAAGCTCAGAAATTATGCATTTTTGATGTTTAATTTAAAAATATGGTAGACCAAGTTTCCATGAGCTTTGGTGACCTCATAAGCTTGGTATCTTCTATATTACCAATGGCTCTGTGGCCTCTCCAAAGATTGTTAACTTTCGACAAATGATTTCTAGCTTGGATGACATGAAATTAGCCTTAACGTATGCTAGAATGGATATTTGAAAATTAAATTATAAATTAATGGATAAATATTTAGTAAATTGAGCTTTTTAAACTCACATCTTCGCATTTAAGCTTTTGATTGAAACATTTTTCTCTTTGTTGGACGTGTTTAAGAATGTTCTAGAGGATATTGTTAAAATGAAGTTGATAAGGTGTAATCTAATGTTTTTAAACATAGTAAAGAATCATTCACTGACTTTATTTACCCAGGGTTCATTCTGAAAATGAAAAAGCTGCTGGCCCTCAGATACCATCAATGTAATCCGTTGCTCTACATGCATGCAGGGTCACTTCTCCAAGGTGTTACCAAGTACAACTTCTACAAAGATTATTCCTGAGTTTCTCCATGGTGTAATTGAATCCCATGACTTGACACAGCGAGATATATATTTTTGCTATTTGTCGTACCCAGGCCCTCTCATGTACATGTACTTATTACAACCGGTTGAGTGGTGTTGAATATTTGGTCTGCATAAAGCGTAAGCTGTTAGGCTTAAGATTAATTCGCGTCGTAAACGATTGGGAAGTGAAAGAGGCTGTTAACCTAGAGTGGAGAGTTGTTGATTACTCCTACTTAGAAACGGTAAACGATATAAACTAATCTTCTAGCTCTTCGCGGTCACGTTTTTTAGAAGCTGTGTTTTTAGGACCATCCCCTGCTGCGCAGGCCAAGATGTGTAAGGAGTACTTTTAATTCTCAGCCTCTTAATCCCTGGAAATGATCCATCAATCGCAATTGTCTCTTGTATCCTGAGAATATTAACGTGTGTTGTCGTCTGAGGCATGCAAAAACTTGGCGCGATCTAAAGCTTCGTGTTGGTTCATGAAAATGGAACCAAGTAACTGTAATCATTTGAAAAGTGGCCATCTCGAACCTTGAAGCATGAGTATTCTTGTCATCGTGGGTGATGAGAAAGATGTTATGAGAGTGTGGTAATCTGGCAGTCTCACACTAATTCATGCAAGCTCGCGTGGGTCATAAGGTAAATAAGGCACGACTGACACTCATTGTTTTTATATCACTGTTATCAATCATTCAAACATCAATAGAGAGGAAAGAATTTTTGAAGTTCATTTGCGAACTAAAAGTGAACAACCTCTTAATCAATGATTTCGCGTCAATAGACAATCAAAGCTAATCTAGTTTTCCACCACAGCAGTATCCTCGAGCTTTTGATGCCTTCATTCCAGTCTACAGTAACAACTACAACTATTCCGGAGCCGTCTATGAAAGCACATAAATTCACTGTCCGAAAAATACACTAATGAACTCCTTTCCCCTGAATATTCAAGCTCCAACCAGTAAAAAGCGTAACCCTATTGAACAAACCATCACAGAGTTGATACCTCGTTACTCTGAGCCTCTCCCATTTGAGCTCATAGAACTTACCAACTACCTGTACGAGCAATCCAATAAAAAATGTTCCCTCAAACAAAATGAAGAAATTATTCGAGTTCATGCCTGCGCTCATATAGCCTGTGAACGGTATGTGGTTTTGCCCTCTGGCTGACCTCATTTCTCATATTTATCTACCAGGTTAAAAAGCAGCCTTAATCTTCCGCTTATCGAGTCTAAACCTCCGATGGTAAAGTCCTCCTACGACAAGCTCTATGAATATTTCACCCGAAAGCTTTCACCTGAAACTCCGGCTCATAGTCGTTCCAAAAGAGTTCCAAGTACATCTGCTCGAGAACATCAATTTTCACCGACAAAGAGGCCATTGTCGCAACAAAATCTCCGCAAAGACCTGCCTACTGCGACTCAATCATCGAGCCAAAAGCGAAAACGAGGTTTTGTATATCCATCAAATAGTGAAAAAGAAGAGCTGATCCCAAGATGGGTTGGAACTGTAATCCGATATATCTGCAAGCAAACAGAGACAGGAAAGATGATGCCGCACATTTTAGTGGGCGTTGAAAGTATAATCGATTTACAAAAATCTTTTGGTCAGCCTGGCCTAAAACTACCAGCCACGATCGCTGCAATCTGGTTGCTGGTAGTCTCAAGACTGAGACATAACGAAAAAAACTTGCCCGGAAATTTTGAGAGGAGAGCAGAGATTTATGAATGTCTGTTAAGTGCTAAAAATAGTCAGCAGCTAATTCAAACGATTGGGAATAGTCCCGAGGCGTGGCTAGGATGGGAAACTTTTGAGGATCAAGATATTGATGTGTGTATTGAGGGAATTAGTTGTCTACCTTGGAAAAAAACGGATTGGTGGAGAAATTTAGAGAATTCCACAATCCAAGACGAAGCCCGAGAGTTTGGAGCTATTTTGGAACATGATCATGATATTGAAATGGAAGATGGCAATGACGAGAATGATAACAATCATGTCAAACAAAATTTTTCCAAAAAAGCCAGAGTAATACCGGATAAATATGACTACCTCAGTCAAGAGCGCAGACAAGAATATGAAAAGTGGAAAAACAAAGTCCTTTTACAAATAAGCACGATGATTTCTGTAGAAGATTGACTTTTTGTGTATATAAAGCTTTGTTATAGTAATAAAACTCACAAATACATGTATAGACGATATTTCCTTGTCCAACCGACTGACCAATTCAATTATAATTTATATTTCTCCACATCATGAACAGTCAGAGATTTAAAATTGAGCCGTCTGACTTGATTTATCAAGGACATTGGTAGCTGCAGGAACGCAAGGTATAGGGCAAACCCTTTTGATGCCTGAATACTGAAGGTTTAGTCTCTCTGCAAGGCTCGGCATCAAAGTATGCTGACAGTAGTAGAGCTTCAGCAAAGCAGAGAAACTTGTTGTAGATTTCTTTGTCGTATAAATATTCACGTAGATAGCTACTTCGAATTAAACTCTGACCTCCAATCTCTTACCTCTTCTGATTATATCAGGTATCTGTAGTAATTAGCTTTTGGGTTTAATACTAGTGTTATATCTACAATAATCGTGGAGCAAATAATAGTGATTGTATTATCTCAAACTAATGACATGTTTTTGACATGAGTTCTTCCAGATTTATTTGGTGAGAGATTCTGGAGAGGAGGTGTTCACAATTGCTTACAAATACATATATACATGTATGTATGTTGTAGGGTTAAAGACGCGGTATGACGTCACAATTATATTTAGCCCTTCAATCAACGTCTCAAAATTGAGTCACAGCCAGTATTTTAACGGTCATTTATCGCTGCTAAATTACTGCCCGTTCCTAATGAGTGGAATTGAACTAGGAGATGATGAATTATCAAACGAGGAAAAACAGCGGAGACAGACGCTCACAAATGGCTACGTGAATCATCTTGTTGGAGAGTCTCGTTTTGGACTCCCTTTTGCCCTTCAATTGCCGCTCGCAGTTACAATTGGCTTTGTTGCTGGAGCTTCGTTGGGTATTGGGCATGGAACGACAATGTCAGCAATGCGTTTTCGTGCAGAGAACGCGCATCGCCTGCCTACAACACCTACAGGTTGGTATCTCTACCACAAGACCAAGAATTACGTCTCAGTTCTGGGTGGTGTTAAAGAGGGAGGGAAAATGGGCCTCAAAGTCAGCACCTGGACGGGTGCCTTTTTTGCGGTGGAGAATATCTTTGACAGATGGAGAGGGGAATGCGACTTTCTCAATACCGTGGGGAGCAGTCTGGCTATTTCAGGAGCCTTCAGTTGGTTTAGTATGTCTCAGCTACAATATTTTGATCTAAGTTGGGCTAATTCATTCTCTGAGACTTATTCCCACTTCATACAGCAGCACGAAGTGCGAAGATTGCTCTGTGTACAGGATTAGCGTATGGTCTTGCACAGGATGCGCTTCGGCTTGCGAGAGGAAAAAAATTAGGCTACGTAGATTCTATCTCTAGTCGTGTAAGGAACGAGTAGAGGGGAAAGTAGACTAAGAAAAGCCACAATAATAACCACCAAAAAGTAACCACTCAAGTACAGCGAGAGTTCCTCTCCTAACGATCACTTCTTTTCGAAAAGAATGATTACCCAGCTTAATCAAAAAAGCCCAATCGCTAAGCCAATCATATTGAAGCTATTGCTCTTAATTACAAACTTGAGGGAGATATCCCGAGGATCTTCTCTTCATTTAAGCTTTAGCGATAAACTGGTGGCACTTCTTTCTCGCGATTTTGAGCGACTCTCTTGTGTTAATCGAGAGATCTATTTATACTAGTTGACTTTCAAGTCAAGGAGATAATATACCGGAATATGATCAAAGTAGCCAGAGACGAGGGCACGACTTGATGATTTCGTCTCATCGTTCACCTTTAATCCATTGAAGTATTGAAGTATGAATGTAATGTAATAGTTAATAATTAACCCTATAACAAGCATACATTATTCACAAATTTGGCGTCGCAGGCAAGAAGATTGAGAGCAATTGGTAACAGACTCAAATTCCTGTCGTCACATACTTGTATATGCTTTAGTTTTTTATCTCATCTCATGGACGAGCTTGATCCTGATCACAGTAATTTAATGTCTTTGTCCAAATACAATGAGTGCTGTAGTGACATAAAAACTAGTCATAGACTCATTCATTCGAGCTCAATAGAGGTATTACACGAACCATAGAATTCTCACCCACCTTGTGAAGGGACCCTCATTAATCATAATCTGCTGCTCGCAAGACTTTGTGTATGTAGTTAAAATGGGCATCAGGAAATGTTAGCCAAATATTTTCTCCACAAGAGAGTGTGGACCAGCGCCTGTATTCATCACACCAGACCGCAGACTATTCATAGTGGTTGGAGAATGTCCGATATTCAACAACTTACAGCCCGGGCGATATGTCAAAAAAATTTACCAAAGCAAATTAAGATTCAAAAGTATGAAGCCATTGTCGTCGGTGCTGGACCTGCCGGGATAGCTACAGTTGGTAATCTCTTAGATGAAAACAGAACCCCAATACTGTGGGTGGACGAATATTTTCTAGGCGGACGGCTCAACAAGCATTATCGTGAAGTACCTAGGTACCATAGCATTGTTCTTTGAGTGGTTTACCTCCCCACTAACGCTCTTGTTAATAGTAATACACGGGTCAAATTATTTGTAGCCTTCGCTGATGCATTATCATCCTTCAGGGAGGTGATCGAAAAGACCCCATGTCCTAATGCTTATACCCTTTTGAAAGATCTACCGCAAGACAAGACCTGCCACATTGCAGAAGCAGCTGACTTGTGTCTTATGCTCACCAAGGGATTGGTTGAGTCCGAGAAAGTGCATACTAGACTCGGTACTTTGACCCAAGCAACGTGGACGAGTGTTAGTCTATCTCTTATCCCCGCATCATTTCTCATTAACTAAATCCAACTAGTCTGAGAATTGGAAGGTTCATATAAACGATTCAGATCTTGCCACCCCTGAAACAATAGAAACGACGTCATCTATTCTCGTTCTCTGCACAGGCTCATGTCCTATTACCACTTCCCTTCCGATTTCTCAGATACAAAATATCATGCTAGATACTGCCCTTAGTCCATCATTACTCTCTACGACTCTTAACCCAAACCTATGCGCTACTGTGGCTGTGATTGGATCTTCTCACAGTGCCATATTAGTACTTCGAAATCTATATAATCTCACAAAATCAACACATCCTCAACTCCATATCAAATGGTTTACCCGACATCCTCTGCGATATGCAGAGGAGCGGGATGGCTGGATTTTGAATGATAATACCGGACTGAAGGGGGAAGTTGCGACATGGGCCCGAGAAAATCTAGAAGAAGAACAATTAGGTCGTTCGGATGTTGGACAATATTTAGAAAAGGTAACAACTACAACAGTAACAGAGTTTAAAGATTATGAAAAGATTCTTCCATCTTGCACACATGTCATACAAGCGATAGGCTTTACCCCACGAGAAAAGCCATCTTTAACAAGAGAAGGGAAAATATTAAATGCGACGTTCAACCATGAATTGCAGATTTTTGAAGATGCTGGGCGAAAAATAACAGGTCTCTATGGTGCCGGTATTGCTTGGCCGGAACGGGTAACAGATCCTGAAGGGAACGTGAGCCTTGCGGTAGGAATGTGGAAGTTTATAAAGTCATTGAAAAAATCCGTGCCAACCTGGAGCGCAGATTAACTAATTCAAAACTGATGTGTTTATATCTATCGATATCAGTGTTTATTTGAATTCATCAAAACCATACACATGCAACGAATTATGGATCTATCTAAATCCTCCGAGTGACCTAGCCTGAACTTACGCTACTCTTGATGACAGATAAATATGTTAAGTAAGAATACATGACTACACTTCAGCTGTCAACGATATGCACCATTCAAACATTCTAATCATCCCCACTGAGCTTTACAGCATACAAATATCCAAAGAAGATTTAGAATATTACCTATGCTAGTACATATAACCTCAGTTGAAAGTTTAGTTTTCAATACCCTCAATATATCGCAATATTAAACCCGACCAAGGTATTCTGTGTCTCGCCTATATCTTCTTATCTTTGACTTGCCGGCTTTGATTCACTTTTTAATGAAGGATAAAAGGGCGGTAGAACCATCAATGCTGGTTCTGCATCATTATTTTGTATATTTGCTTTTATCAGGAGTCAATTTTCTGATACATGCATATGGGTGCATTGCACTTCAATATTGAATTAGATGTGGATTCATGAGATAGTATAATCAATTTATGTGAGAATTACAATCCCGAATCGCTCATACTCTAAAATACCACCACGTCTGCTGGAGGAGCGTGAGAAATGATACGCCGCTGCAGGAGTAGACAAGGATAAAACTCCGGCACGCGTCGAAGCCTTTGATTTTTTAGCGGTTGCCGTTGGTTCAGTTGCTGTCCAAGATTGTCGTTACTTATGAACGTATCACGAAAGTTTTTAAATACAGCGATTAAAGCGACACTTGCTAGGAACGAGCCGCCCGCTTCACCAACTCGCCGTTATGCCAACCACCAAGCTAGTCTGAGATTGATTTGAATAATTCTGTGGCTTAAAAAATAAAGGAATGGGCATCATCGCAGATAAGTATTTCACTGTAGATTTATGTTACACGTTCACATCTTCGCATTTCTCTTTCTCCGTTATAAGTCTTGCAGAGACCAATACTTAGATACATCTATCCTTTGAAATCATAACAGCCAGCCCTGAAGCTTCGGCCAAACCCACCGGAAATCGAATAATCACAATGGACTCTGCGTACAATAGTGCCGAACTCTTAGCTTTCTACCATCATGCATCTCTAGTCGTACATGTCGAATACGAGCGGGCATCGATCAAATATGGATACTGGATAGAGACTTAGTATAAGTGTATGAAATAATGTTAGAAATATTTTACAATATATTCTTTCTGTTTTGTCTTAGTTGGCTATAGTATATCTCTTTGTTGCATTTGTCTCTGAAGAATGTTATGAATAATGTCAGAAGAACGTTGGACGCAACTTGCCATTGAAGTGACGACCTGGACTGAATACTTTAACCACTGTGCTAAACTGCTCAAACAGGGATTCTGTTGATTATATTAGAATGTCGGTTCGGGCGCATTCGACTATATGTTGGACGATTATGTCATATCATCACAATGCATAAACATGCAGCCTTGAATTGCCCTACGTGACTATTATTTGTCGGCCTGATAGTCGGCCTGCTTCGTAGCAAAATACTTCTAGGCCTTGATTCAGGCTGTCAATTGAATGAATTTTCAACAGGTTCTACTCCATAACGAAATAATACATATGGTAAGAGTTGAGGTCTAAGAGCATAGGATGTAATTTAGAACCAAGCTCTGGGTTCATGTATATTTTTTTAATCGAGTGGACATCTTGCGCCGCCCACTTAACTGCTCCCTTGCATATCTAAACATTATATACAAAGTCATGGACACCAATGAAAGTATTGTAAGGACAAGTGGTTTTAGTGGTAGGTTTCTCATGATTTCTCTCAGAAAATCGATTTTAAAGGTTAAGTAATATGCTAAATCAAGGATAATCACCCCGATGCTTAAGACAGAAATTGTGATCAGTTGATAGCTTTTTCTTCGGCTGACTGGTAAGGTCTTTTGAGAGATTTTTATTTTTTGGGATGCCATGGAGGAGAGCGCCGATTCGAAATTATCGACCATCTTTTCCCTCGAAAATTCCTCTTTCACTCTTGTAGTGCCACAATTTCCAATATCTCGAATCTCTTCATCTGACAAATTATGTAGCACATTTTTAATGACCTTAGTCCAACTTTCAATATCATCTGGATTACGAAGCCAACCAGTCTTTCCATCAACCACCGTTTCCAAGGGACCTCCTGTGTTTGCGGCGAGAACAGGTACACCGAGCAACATTGCTTCGAGGGGAACGATGCCAAAATGCTCGTTTGACGGTGTATAAATTAGTAAACGAGCTGAAGCGAGAAGCATTTCTTTCATGACATTTGGGACTGAAAGAAGGAATAAAACGTCTATATTATCAGGCACATTTAAAGCCGTGACAATAGTTTTTGTCGTCACAGTCTTTAAACCGAATGATTCGGCCAACTGACAGAGTTCCTTGTGATAGGCTACATTTTCCCGAACCTGATTATCATAGCCTCCTAGTCGTACTGTGAGTTAATGAAAATGTATCTTGTCACAGAGTTACAAACCGGCTATTACTAGTCTGACTCCTTTTCTGTCGAATTTCTCTAATCTAGCATACGCTTCAATCGAAAGTGCAATATTTTTCTTTTTTTCATATCGATTTATGCTCAGCAATAATTTTTTGTTCCCCCACACGTTGACAATTTTCTTCCCCTCAGTAACGTTTTTTTCTGTGATGTCAACACATGGATAAATTACATGTGCTGTTTTCTGCTCGGCGAGACTCGGAAACTCTTTATTTAAAATTTGTTTTGTAAAATTCGAATTCACCACAAGATAATCTGCAAACATCATGCTCCACTCCTCTAGAAAATCAAAGGGGATTCGATAAAGTCGTTTCCACCATGAAGATCGTCCTTGAACCAAGAGGAAGTCAGGGAAGTGGCAATAGAAAAGAATCCCAATATCTAAATACAGGTAGGATAGTAAAGGTAAGCCAGCACTCAATTGATCAACAATGAAAGCATCAGCCTGAAGACAATGTATTTCATAGTTAAGGTATGTCGAGAGTACGAGATGTATTTGGCGAAGGATAGAGCACATGATTGTAAATCGTGAAAAAATAGAGGATGGAACTATCGTATTGCCGCGCACCCGCACATCGAGTGTACCTATTTGAGAATAAGAAGTGATGATTAACTATGTGAGTGTACAATACTACCATTACGGGCTTCGTCAAAGCAGTGGTGAGCATCACAACGTGATGTGAAAATGACCACTTTGTAACCACATTTCTGCAGCCCGACTGCGGCATCGATAATAAGTCGTTCGGCGCCCCCAATTCCGAGATCAGGATGGAAAAATATGACAGTTTTATCCTTAGAAGGCGCCATTGTGTTTTGTCACTAACTCAATTCCCTTCTGCTCGCAATTTAGACTTACCGATGTAAGTTTGGATATCCTCCTAATTGTGGTAACGAAGTGTCATCATTGATGGTCGACATGCGATAAAATAATTTGATTAATATAATTTTTTTCAAATTAGGCTTAGGCTAGCTCGTAGTATGCTAACCTAATTAAGAATCTAGTCCTTACGTTGGTAACGGAGTATCCTCAATAAAAATGTGTATTCAATCTAAGTGAGGGAATACGGTTTAATCATTTTACGTGCTTATTTAATTACTTCATGACTATGTATATTTATGAAACTTATTCTCGGCTTCGTCTATCTAAAGTATACTGGAGGATTGAACTTTGGAAGAACCATGGGAGCATCCAACGAAGAGACGTTGACAAACTTGGAAATGGCAACAGATCTACTATCCAAGCGTCAGAAGACATAGATTGGGAGACTGAGTACTGAAAGATGCCTCTTCTCATCTTTTTCTTCTGTCTTACATTAATACAAGGTCTTCATTTTTGCAAGCCTACCTTGACTCCATATTGTATGTATGTGTATATTACGTATCTGTTCTAGTAACGCGTCACTTCATTTCTTCAAATTTCTAATTTTTTGTTAGCTGACTTTATCTATTCATTCTGTTGTTAAAATCCAAAAGTTTCTTGTATGAATTTCCGTTGCTATCTTCTGCTTTGTTCATAACAAATCCTTATGTCTACTAACACTTTGCAAGTCGTTGCACGATCATACTGATATTGATTACAAGTATAGCCCTCTTTAAACTGTTTGGCGTTAGCTACTAGCTTTTTCAACTTTATGTCAATACCAGATACGTAAGTTTTAAAGGTTAACCACGGTTAAACGCATAAGGTAAAAGATGAATAGATGTCAATTGAGCATTTTTTGAACGGGGTATTGAGATCTTCTTGCCTAGATGAGGTCAATGTGTTTAATTAGGGTTTTAAAACATGTTTATGGCACTTCACTATCGTTTTCGTCTTCATCATCGTCATCCCCTGCATCGGATATAACCTCTCCGAGCACCCTCAACCTTTTTTTATATTTTCTTACCTTGTCCTCCATATCAGCGAAAACCATTAGTAGATCATCCAATTCATCTTGGACTACTTGCTTCTCTTTCACTTTCTCCGTCAAGGAGATTTCAATTCTAGCTAGTTTTTCAGCTGTTTGAGTATTTGTCGTTTCCAGCTTCGTGATATTTTCTTCGGATGCTCGTAAAAGAGCTAATGTATTTTCATACATTAGTTTGTATTCATGCGCGGATTTGAGATCCTTTGCATGCGCTTCTTTTGACTATTTTTAAAAATTAGAACATAACCTTAAAGCTAAAATAGAACTCCTTACTCGTTCTACATCTTCTTCTAGTTCCTTGGTTGCTTCTTTTAGTTCACATATTTTTATTTCTAACTCACTACGGATTTGGTTCGTTTCGTTCTGCATGGTACTTAAATCAAGATGGTGCTTCTGCTTTAATCTCTGCACAAATTGATCTTGTTCGGTGAGAAGGTTTCTGAATAGAATTAGCCAAAGGAAAATACAAAGCTAAGCTCATACTTGATCTGTTCTTCGTGATGCTTTTTGAACATCTCTTGAGTTTGCTTGGTTTTTAGAAGCTCTATAGTGAAAGTCTCTTTAGTTTTGTGATGATCAGCTTGTTCTTGGCTAAGCCTTCGATCTAAATCCAATAATCCCTCTTGAGATTTTTGAAGCGCTGCATTTTTTTCTTCAATCTGGGATCGTAGCAAGTCGATCATTTCTCGAGAAACTCCCTTCTGTGTGCCATTCGAAAAAATGGGTACTTCAAATCCAGGATCACGATCAATAGCACGAAGGAGTCGGCTGAAATTATCTTTTAGGAAATCAACGAAACCTTGGTCGAAGAATACTTCTGGCAGGCCCCCTGAATTTGCTGAGTTAAGATTTTGTGGTAGAACCTCAAAGTCTCGAACTAACGAACAACTTCTAAGTTTTAATAACTTGTCTGTATACTTATCTCTGCCCAATTGAGAATTCAGAATCTGATGAATCATAGATCTAGGTATAGGTGAATCTTTTGTTGAAAACTCATAGATGATCCCGAGGACAGTGGCACACAAGCCTTGAATAATTACATCATCAGTACCTAAGCCACTGGAAGCCTGCACTAGATCACGAAGATAACTCCCCTCGCCAAGCAAATCGTTTACGCTATCTTGATCTTCAAACAACCATCCACAAAGAACCATCATGTATGCAACAAGGATACGCTCGTCAAATTTGTTTTTAATCCCGTCAATAAGGTTCCCCGTTAAGGTCTGAAGACACGTTACCAATTCTTCACCATTTGCCGCATCGCCTTCGCTAATCTTCATTGCCAAATTTTTGGCTTCGGGATCGTCAAAAATCAGGTGGTAGAAGATCACTGCGGCAAACCAGATTCGGTAAGGATCCATAGGAAACTGAATATCTGGTGACTTCAGAAGCGTTGTCAGGACATTTGCTGTTCCATCAAGACCACTTGTGTGTCCATCAATAACACGTCGGAGAAAGTGCTTTCGTATGATAGAATGGTTACTGGAGTAAGCTTTAATACATTCACAGGCAGCCATTCTGACGTCAAAAATTGCAGGATTGGATAGGTTTAATGTAAGGTCCAGCAACCCATCGACCACATATACCTGCGGAGTATGATTTTTCTGTATTGAACTTGCTCCATTGGCTATTGACTCCTGCCGAACAGAGGTTACCTGAAACTGCGCAAACCCTTCCTGTAGACTTGGGTTTCCCCGAATTATATCTGCACAAGTTATTAATGCCTGAGCCATCCATTAACATAAATAATTTTCTCTGCCGGAATTCAAACTAAACGTACCTTGGCCTTTATCAGAATTTCTGTGGAGAGACCAAAAGCTAGTTTGAGGGCCTGCTCAAGGACTCCATAACGCCAAAATGAGGTTTGGTTTGCTTGGGTGCTGCTACCACCCTTAACCAAGAATAATCGTAAAACTTCTAGTAAAGCATAGGTATTCCTATTTCTTTGTGCCTGAGCCCATTCGGAAATCTCTAATTCCTCTCCTTCACAGGTCGCCTCGCCCAATATTTTTGCGATATTGGGCACGTGGCCAGCTTCTCTAAAAAACGACTGGTTTGATTCATTTAATCGTAGAAGATTGGCTAAGAGTATGAGACAGTCTTCTACTAGTCTACCACCGTTTGGAAGAGAGCCTTCGTCTCGAATAATGTTAAAAATTCGGTCAAAAGCATCTTCAAATGCCACTCGTTTTTGAATTTCTACTGAGTTTATTGTAAGATAAGTGAGAAGTGATAAAACCTCGTTGCGAACCGCATCTCTTTTGTCGTCCAGAACCACGACTAGCTTTGATATTCCTAGAGGTGCTGTAAATATACATTCTTTGGTTCGCTCAGCCCGAGCTGATAAAATTGCAGATAAAAGTTTTAGGGAATTGAGTCGAGAATAAAAGTCCGGTGTGTCCAAGAATTCTAAGAGAAGTGTGATATTTTCCTGTCGCTGAGTGAATTCATCTGCAAGCCAAAGAGCAATATCTTCTGATGCCTCTGGGCTACTCTGATTCGGGTTAAAGAGCAACAGTAGCGTTTGAAGAATTGCTTGAGTAGTATCAATATCTTGGGCATCTCTGTTGAGACACCCTATCAGGCCTCTTAGAGCGTTACTCGATACCGTTGCAGGAAACCCGGATGCAAAGCTTTTAAGACCTAAAATTGCAGCTCGTCTATCCTCCAACAGTGTAGATGAAGAGAGTCGACCTGATAAAGTTATGATGGCTTCTTCAGCAGATTGCTTTGCGGGCGTTGCAATGGCGAACATTGCTTAGTTTTAATAATGAAAACGTTCAGCATTGAAAAGTATAAACGGTAGCCACCACGCTGGAAGATAAGCTTGACTTCTGGAAGATAATCCGTTAATATCAATAGGCCAGTTTTTATGGAGTTGTTGTAGCGAACGTCAGGATAACATTCCTAGTAAACGTGAGGCAGGGGTGAGATCAAAAAGCTTATCAAGTCCCAAGTCACATAATGAAGGCTTAAGCATCGCTGTACATGAACATGTACAATACATGTATAATAAAAGCTTGAAGCTTATGTAACTTAATCAATTGCATAATTCATCTGATGGTGGCCACCACTTTGGAAATCACCATCACCTGAGCATTCAGTTTTACACCACTTAATCTTAAATGGATTCTTTTGCCTAACTTAGCACAGCTCTACAGTGCTACAGTGTTATAGTTTATAGTTACTTTGACTTGTTATTATGGGTGTTCCAGGTACGATATCATGCTTTTACGTCCAGATTATGTTACATGTTAACTT
>JAATOF010003663.1:0-13266 GCA_013170925.1 Podosphaera leucotricha | reverse complement strand
GAAGGAAAAGCTGCCTATCACAGCCGTAGTGTTACTTGCAAATGATATCCGAGGCATGATGTTCATCACAACTATATCATCATTGTAGCTGACTGAAGTCGACACCTGCGTGGGCCTCTACTAAGGCGCTAGATCGGGTATTAGAAAAAAAAAAAAAAAAGGGATCTACACGCGTCTATGTAGCAATCATCGCACTTACAGTAATTCTCTGACCAACAAAAAAAAAGAAATATAGATAGGTTGGTGGGTGGGAGCGTGGGGTTTTCACTGAAGAGTTTCCTCCGTAAATTATTAAATGCTGCGTGGGCTTGTAAAGACGCAAAACCACACTAATGAGATACAAATCAACTATAAATACTTAAGTGTGCGCGTTGCAATCAGTAAACTCCCTCTTTCGAAGTTCCAATTCAGAGTTGACGCCTTCCTTAGTATATACCAATGATATGGACATCAATGCCCACCAACAAACGTTCTGATTCTATCAGTGTTCCAAACTAATACTAACCCAAAACTCTACTACGTGAGGGAATACACTCTCAATGGGAGAATGCCTCTTCTCCCAAACATGACACATCGTTAAAACATGGCATGGGAGAACAGCAAAATTTTCACTTTTCTACGGTAAAAACCTCTGACGAAAGCTCACAAATGCAATTTTAAAATAAAAACCATATATTTACTGCTAACAAATTTTGGATCAATAATCTTGTTAAAAACTTCTTATGTAACAGGTTTCTTTATGTAGAGTTTCTTCATTGGCGTTAGTTTGAGTTTCGTTTTGACCACCCGATATATAGAATGGAGGTTTTGGAGAGACGATATTGTGCGCTTCGACAGCCTCGAATTTAGAAGAAAATTTGTATTCATGGAAATTCATAGTAAGTATTGATTCAAGATTTTTTGGAAGTAAATAGTAAATACATGGGTTTTATGTTAGAAATTACGGACGATTTGAGAAGTACTACAGAAGATTCTCTAGTAGAAATGTGAGGCATTTATCTAGGTCTATCAGAGGTGCGGAGTAAATATACCCCGCGGTTAAAATATTTATGTATATCTTATGTCTTTTTTTATGACATTGTGAAATCCGAGAGAATGAAAGAAGCAAGGGAATGTTGGCCAAACGGCCTCCCAACTTAAATTGCACATCTTTCACAATTATTGCGGGACAAACGCACGCTCCGATCGGATAGCGTGTACTATTTATTAATAATGTGATTGTTTTTAAGCAACCCTTTTTGTTCTTACCATAAAATTATATCTAGGCTTTAGTACGAGATATGACTACTGATATGTTCTACCATAATGAGTTTGTCAGTGGTAATTCCTTGAAATTTGTGACATTACTGAGTCATAATTTATGACAGACATAGTTGGGAACTTGTTGGCCGTTCTACATACCAGCTCATCATCAAGTTCAACAAATTTTCCCACTTTTTATCCCCATTTTTATCCTGAAAGTAATCGAATTCAACTCTTCCTGCCTGAAGCAAAATCTGGATACCGGAGATACTCTACCAAGTGATTTGCGCTAACCAGTCGATCGAGAGATTAGGATTCTTATCTATCTTGTTCCAAACGTCTAAGGATCTAAGTGCCATTCTCTTCAAAATTTCGTGCAATAAATTTATCAACTGAGATCCCGTTATATGATTTTGTATCAGAGAATGAAGAGCTTCGTGTGAACAAACACCGGTTAGGTCATAACGGTGATCAGCACACACTTACAATTGCTATCTTTCTTGGTATGAAGTAGCTGCATGATTTGTCGAAATGATCTAATTGACCTCTAATCGAAGCTAAAACCAATCTATTACCACTGCACACACCAAAAAATCTAGAATCATTCATTTCTTACAATTTCAAACAAACCCTAGCTATATGCCTCGTGCTACACACACTAATTCGAGCACACTGAAAATTATATTCAACTCTCACGAACCAGGTTGAAGAGACTTACAATTCTGCAATCTCGCCTACCAAGTCTCAAAGGAAATTTTGGATCCAATCTTATTCGACAGCTGTTCCAGTCAAAAGCCCAGTTTCGAAAGCTGGTCGCGTAAATCTTTTCAGTTACTATTGGTATGCCTGCCCATCAATCACGATCGTGGCACATATCTCGACTCTGAGTACGTTGATCCTGCGACTAAAGTATATGGCGGATTGGCCAAAAATCCATTCATTATTGAGAATTAGCAGTTAGGATCTGCCGAAAAGTATATATCTCGATCGTGATCAACGAAACAGTTTGAAGTTAAGGAATGAAGTGGAAAATTTTTAATACATGTATCTCTAGCAAAACATCTAGGTTTCAGTCCTTAAAACTAAGCAAAGGGAAGAAGTCTTTCTATACAAATCTTCTCAGGAATTACCAATCTCAAAGTCAAGTCACAAAAATTTTCTTTTCTCAATGTGTCTTGAGGTTTACAATATTTAATCACCCAACGAGTATTTATTGCATCGTGAAGAGCGAATTGTGCGAAAGAGATCTCGGTCGAATATAAAGTAATCTAGAGACAAATATGCAAGACAGACTCAGAGGAATTGGCCCATGTAACAATAAGTTTCAATTAGATAGTAATTATTTTTAAACTTGGAATATAAATGAAGGTACATTTATTTCCTTCTGTGGATATAAAAATAAGTAAAATTAATGTACATAGAATTGTTGTGGGGATAACCGGCCCTGCTGTTTTCTTGGCGAAACAGGATTGGTCATACAGGCAATTTGTTAAGTTAGGGCTATCTATATAATCAGGACTGGATTGGGTAATACCCTACTCTCTGGTAATTGGTTCAAATTATAATTATAGCCTTGATAATTATCGATCCGCTATTTGAAAATAAATGGGCAGTACCCAATGTCAATCAGGTAATGAAATTCATGTTAGAATCTTCCTCGGCTTGGGCCATAGCTAGAAGTAATTCGGGTTGCTGCCAGGAAAAAGGTCAGCGCACGTTACCAAAAGGAAGGTGGCTGGTTTATGTCGAAGACGGCCGCCCACCTACTCATCATTTATCGTTGTTTCTGTAATTGCGAAAGCGTTGCCTAATATCTACTCCATGACTCCGTCGAACTCCAGAATTCCTTTCTCCCACCCCTTCCATCTTTCCCCCCCCAATTTGTATCTCCATTCTTTTCTCCACCGAGCCCCTCTTATCTTAATATTTTGGTTTTGTCAGCCGCAGAGAATAAATCTTAGATCGGCGTTGTGCTGCCGTTCCGCTGCAGCCAACTGTGACCTAAGCATTGTGGCCTGATGATTGGTTTAGATCCGGCCCCGATGTCTACTCCCCCTTCATGCTCGAACCGTACTTTACATCAGAAGTATCGATCAATGGATTTCCCGACAGCAACATCACGTATGCTCGCAATGGGACCTCTATCAAATCCATCTAGCAGGACTACCGATTTCTGCTACAATCACGACACAAATAAACGCAATCCCAACACCTCACTAAAGAGAGCTCCGTCCGCTCCAACCTTTCCACGTTCCTATGGCCAGAGCCATTCTTTTCTAGACCGTAAGGTGTCACGCCCAACTTTTAGCCCTATCAAACCATTTTCAGAACATCAAAGTACCGGAAAAAGTTTGCCTGATGGTCCTGATCTTTCCAAATCACAACCTGAGTCCACCCCAAAACCTCCGCGTTATCGCCATTCTCTAAGGCGTCGGCCACCACCCACCCTAGCACGAGCAACATCAGAGTCCCGAGCTACAAATCCAGCACTCAGGGCATCAGCTAGCTTTTCGATGGGCGATAAGTCTAGTGACAATAATACTCGTGAAAATAAAAACCCTTCTACAAACAGCTCTAAGCGATACTCAGATGAAAGCAAAGAATCGAAGTATGCCATGATGAAAAAGAAAACTGGCCTATCTGGCTTTATATCAACGACCTTTGGAGTTGGATCGAATAGAGGTGTCAAAATTTCTGCGCCTGAGAATCCGGTTCATGTAACGCATGTCGGATATGATAATCACACAGGTCAATTTACTGTGAGTCACTCGAAAAGTTTCAACAATCAAGTCAATTAATCAGAGCAGGGTCTTCCGAAAGAATGGCAACGTTTAATTACTGATAGTGGTATTACAAGAAGAGAACAAGATGAAAATCCTCACGTTCTTGCTGCTATCGTTGGGTTCTACAAAGAAAACACTGAAAAAGCTGGTGAGCAAGTCTGGGATAAATTTGAATATACAAAGTCTTCAGATTCACGCTCAGTGATTAGCCCAATGATTCCTTCACCACCTGCAAATATCAATTCTTCAAATCTTACCGCTTTAACTAGCCCTCCAAATTGCCCGCGCTTCCCTGCAAATCATGAAAATAGCTTCGAGAATCCTAGATCTCCCCCCCCCGTTCCTCGATCCCCAAATCATGGAGTCATCGGGATGTCAACCAGTCAGACAGAGGAACTTAACGGATTAGTCCCGGCAAGACCAGCCCCACGACCTCCAGTTTTGTCGCCGGGACCAACCAGAGCGGCTCCTTCACACTTGATAATGGGTAAGGATTCTGGAATTAGTATGCCTCGCCAATCAGATGACTTGCCTGCTTTAGCTTACGTTCCGCCCCTTCAATCTGATGGAACTCCTATGTTACCAGAAGAGCATCGAACCAGGTCACGGTCAAATTCAAAAGTTACATCTAGTACACCGCATACAGCTCCTGTTCAGGTCTACTCACCCCAAGCTCAATATCAGCGGCAAGCTCAGCAGAATCACGAGACGCAAGTAAAGCTAGCCTCGATAGCCCGATCTCAAAGCACTCGAAAGCCAAATCAACAACCATCTCCGGCCAATCAACATTTTCACCGTCCGGAAATAAACGGGTTCCCTTCATCCCAACAAGTAAGAAGTGTCCCTACGCCTAGACCTCGGCAGCGAGTTCGACAGAGTACCGCCATTGACATTATTGCGAGACTGAAGCAAATATGTACAGAAGGTGATCCCCGGGAGATATATAAAGATTTGAACAAGATCGGGCAAGGGGCATCTGGTGGTGTTTTTACAGGTTTTGAGCGAGGTACAAACCGGCTAGTAGCAGTCAAACAGATGAATCTAGATCAACAACCGAAGAAAGACTTAATAATTAATGAGATAATTGTTATGAAGGAAAGCTCCCATCCCAACATAGTAAATTTTATTGACAGTTTCCTTATATCGGGAGAACTCTGGGTCATCATGGAATTTATGGAGGGAGGTAGTCTGACAGACGTTGTAACCTTCAATATTATGTCGGAACCTCAAATCGCTGCAGTTTGTCGAGAGACACTTAAAGGGCTACAGCACCTTCACTCAAAGGGCGTGATACATCGTGATATTAAATCCGACAACATCCTCCTTTCTATGGAGGGAAACATAAAGCTGAGTAGGTCACCTAAATCTATCCGACGATTTTTCTAACACAAGCCCAGCCGATTTTGGGTTCTGTGCGCAGATTAATGATGTACATAACAAGCGCACTACAATGGTTGGGACGCCTTATTGGATGGCACCTGAGGTTGTCACGCGTAAAGAATATGGCCGTAAGGTTGACATCTGGTCACTTGGTATCATGGCAATAGAAATGATAGAAGGAGAGCCACCCTACCTGACAGAGTCACCTTTAAGAGCCCTTTTTCTGATCGCAACCAATGGTACACCCAACATTAAGCAGCACGAAGATCTGAGCCTGGTCTTCAAAGACTTTCTCTACTTCGCGCTAAGAGTCGATCCAGAAAAAAGAGCCAGCGCACATGATCTCCTTAAAGTGAGGATACTCCCCGTTACCATAATTGCTATTGTACTAACAGTATATAGCACGATTTCATGAAGCTTTCTGCCGACCTAACTACCCTAGCGCCACTTGTACGAGCGGCACGTCATGCACGAGCCAATGAAAAGGCTCAAAAATCCATGTCTTAAGTTGCATAGCTTTAGAACTGTTCGACATGAAAATCGTGATCGGTGTATGCTTTCTTTGAGGCACCTGTAAAAACCTGATGAAGATGGGGGCAGAGGGGTTATCGTCATCTAAAGTATATTGGAGCTCTGATAAGTCACATAGGTACTGGAGTTCTGGTACTAGGCGTTCAGGTTCAGCAGTAGCAACATTTCAAGAGCGACCCTCTTAGTTTTTGGGGGCTTTACGAGGACTTCTAAGCCATGATGATAGTTGGTCGGATATACGAACTGGTTCGTGAATTTCCACTAGTTCATTTTGTATCCGGGAGAGGCAAAAATCGATAAGTTGTATGGTGTACAAGGTTGGGTTATGAATGGTTACATATTAAACGAGAAGTGGGTAGCTATAGATGAATGGAAATTAAGATCAGGACTGATAATGAACGGTCACTGTCGAATGCACTTTCTTGATGGGAAAGTAATCTTTCTTCAAGTATAATAAGCAGGACCTTTGCCGAATTTGCTAGCTATATTCTGATATCCATTTTTCAGTTCAACACATGATATTTGAATTACGTGTTATGCGTACGTCATGATGCAGGAATTCTTAAATGAATATGAAGCTTCATAATATCAAGCCATGTATTGCACGTTACTCGAATCCTTTTTTTCAGTTACCATATTTTTCGAATCAGTCATAACACTGACCCTCGACATCACAGCCAGAAGCTCCTGCGCAAGCACGGCACTCTCGCTGCAGAGACAGTTCAGTGATGCACGAGTCTTCGACTTGTATAATGTTACAGTTTAAATATTTGGGACGCGATAGCGCGCTCGAACTAGGGCGGCCTGTAGGGCCGAGCACGTCTTGCGATCAGTAACTGTCGTAGCAACGAACGTAGGTTCGTTGCTGCCTCGTCGTCGAACGGGTAGGCCGTGGCAACGTACGCACGCACCAAGCCCAGGGCATCGTCCCTCGATGGACTCGGGCGAGCGTCGCTCGGGCGCTGGCAGCGGATTTATGAGTTGGACGAGCATGATAACATAAGCCCAGATTGTTGAGTTTGTGTGTCCAACTCTGGTATGACACTCCATAGTGCGATTTCTCGGTCGACGAACCTCGACATGGATGAGAAGAGGATTCGATGCATAACGTAGATCCAGGCGCGAACGTCGGTACATGGACACGGCATTTCTCGTGGATCCATGAACTCTTTGTTTCTCACACGGGCCTAAGTCATGACCACATTCGCAACGAAACATCAAATAAGGCGGCGTGTCACGGAACATAAGTGGGCCTCGGTCCCGGACGCGTTCGGAGTCGCCGGCTAGCGGCGTCGTCAATGGTCGGCCCGTAGGTCCGAGAGGCGCAGGGGAACGAAACTTGAGATGCAGGCAGATCCAAGTGATCCTGGTGGTAGGGGTGTGACGCTGTCGGTCATAGGTTTTCATTGTGTTGCTCCATTAACTACGACTCTGTTACCGAATTCGGGAGCTGCGCAGCATAAATTTACACGGCGTACATAAAATTCTTTGTACACGTTCTTATCTCGATGTGCAGCTGTGGTGTAGCCTCTTAGCGACTACTAATTGACATTGGATGATGAGTCATGAATAGCGCGGCTTAGCGTAGTCTAAAAAGAAAGAGTGAAACCAAATGAATTGCCGAAGGCAAAAATGCACAAACCAATCAAGGCATTAACTAACGAATCATATAAAGATGCCAGAAATCAAGATGAGGGACACACTCGTGGAGGAGAGAATATGGGCCTTGGAAAAGATAGTCAAGGAGTGTCTAAGGTGATAAGACAACCAAAATCCATTTCGATCATTGCATTGCCAGAAACAAAACCGGCAATCCAAGTTCGAGTGGGAAAACAAAAATGATGCAGCCGGCAAAACTGCTTAACAAATCGAAACTACATATTGCGGAAGCATACACTGTGAGGCAACAGCAGAGCAGTGATACGAAAATTTATGTGCCGTCGGTCACCCAACAAGATGCTGCTTTGAGTATGCTGCGACCCACATGCATGATAATTAATTTTATCTATCAGTTTATCTTTATGGAATTCGAAATCTTCTGCCTTCGTATAAATGATTAAACCAGTAGCAGAAGATCTATTTCGCTCCGCCAAACATCCCAGCCAGACCTCAACAGACGCGCGTTACTTTGAAATTACGGGAAAATATCGTCAAAAACCAAACCTGCATCTAGCGCAAGAAATACAGAGAACGGAATCGTGGAAGATAAGGTAATTTTATTACCAGACTGAACCAAGAACTTGTAGTGTCATCTATGAAGCTGGTGGAATTCACCGGATTTTCTTGATCTCTCTGAATTGCTTTCCTTTCTTAGTCGGACTAAAGAGTTTAAACTGCCTCTAGGCATTATGCATCAGCTGCTGCTATTGGGACTATCTCTGGGAGAGAATTCAGCTACAGGGCTTAAATTACTCTACTTATCATATTGAGATACTACAACCCTAGACACCCACCCTGAAGTATCCTTTTTCAAGGATGGCCTACTTTTCATAATCGAAGTTTGATAGCATCGATACTGAAGTGAAAGCCTTCTTGGAATGCTTGAAAGATGTCTGCTACTCATACCCTCGATGCCACATCGGGTTTTTCGTGAGTAAACGATTTAATAGGTACACAAAGTTAAAGATTCCTCGGTTAAACCGCCTGCAGTAATTTGCAAAACCGAGAAGTTTTAGGAGACCTTTTGCCAAGGTCGGGAGTTTCCAAGATGTTAATAGTGATACTCATCAATCCAGCATCTTCTGTCTTGTTGATGGGAGTCAAGCGATATATTTTCTCCATGCTCCTTTTCTGTCGCTCGGTACACAAGCTCATCGTGCACGCAAGCTTCGCGCAAGCGGTGCAAAAATCAACCAGCAAATCATGTTACATGATTTATGTAATGCCAAAAAGAGAGGAGTAGATTCCGTCAACTGAACAGTATAACTAATGACTTTTACACCAAAATGCGAGTAGAATGCCGTATCATATTTATGCGCTTCAACTATACGGACGAGACTTAGCAAAAGCTGCGAAAATATCTGGTTATCTAAAATGTGTTTGTTGCACGACAAACCGCATCAAGTAATGTCCTATGACAGCATGACATTTATCAAGCTCCGCAAGTTTTCACCAATTCTTCTACCACCGCCAATTTTGATGGCAAGCAAGAGAAGCGTAACGGGCCCGAAGCCCGGGTATAAAACCTTTGAATCTCTTCGCACTATTTACGAATAAATTTTAGCTCCAGGCCCGATAAGGGTCGTTTTTTGTGAGGTAGGGCTTGTGACATGGAGATTTCTTCGCCGGAAATAACTCGATTTTGTGGTCCTAGATTCGGTGTGGCGGTAGTGCGCATTGATTATTCCACCTGAAAGATACATGTATCTCGGTCGTCGGTGGTAAAGTTTAGCAAAGTTAATCTGTTTTCACCAACTTGTATAGGGGCTGTGTTGTTTCATTAAATCTGGTCTAGTCCCTGGAAACTTGATGAGAGTTTTGATCTATCTTTGTGAAGTCTTGTCACAGCCAGCACTCGCTAAAAGTAACTGCTGTTACTCTGATAGGCTTTCTTGTTTCTTCCTGACCCCTCAAACTAGCATGTGAAGGAATCTCTTGAGCTCTTCTCATTGTTGTACCTGCTCGCGAAAAACGCTGTTAACATTTTAAACTCATGCAACAATAAGAAAAGTATCGTGAGCCAGTTCATAGTTTGATTTGATTGGAAATAATTCACTGGTTTTATTTATGTAGTCTATTTTTTTTCTAGTTACATCCCTATATCCAAAGGATTCTCCTTCCTGAAGACTTCGAAATGCTTACCGCTAACACATACATGTCTATTACGAGCTCTTTTATTTTGATCATTTCTCAAGTCGATCCTTAGTCGTTGTACTTGAGTTTCCGAGACAAGCTTATAACATATCAAATGTGGAGTGAGTACCATATGACATCTTTTTCAGACTAGGAGAATCAAATTAACAACTGATTTACCGGGTATCGTCTGAGAACTTAGTCGCCTACACGAGTGAGGAACAGGAATCGAGGGATTACTCTCGCACAAAGGATACTATTATTGATTGATGAATAATAAAGGCAGTTACGAGCGACCACAGGATAAGGGAAATTTCTTCCCGCGGCGGGTACTTACGGTTGAGGGAAAGGTAAACGTTCCAGGTAAAAGGCCTCGAGTAGTACCACTGAATATGACCCACGACATGAGTGGCCCAGGACAAACTTGAGTTATCATTTGCATTCAACACCGACATGTCCGTCTCTTAACTCTTTGGTGTTGGGCTTGTACTCACGACGAATGCAAATCTCATCCATGGAACATCTTCTGAAGTCCACACTCGTCGGAACACTTGTCGGACATTTCATCACTTCCTCCAAAGTGTCACGTAACACACCATGGATGATCCACCGTTACACTCCGATAGCATCGGAAAAATCTAGCAACCAATTCCAAATAGCAAGCATCTTGGGCATTGGTTTGATGACTGGACTCGTTTTCTCGATATATACGACACGCCAACACGACTGGATAATACATTGACATAATCCGGCGCAAGTCTTCTGCTGGCCTGTCCTGACTTGACCCCGGGCGTGTGCTGCAAATTCTCATGATCGCTTTGGTCCTGTTCTGTGCAACCAAGCTCACGTAATGAAGAAACGTGTACAGGCTTTCATTTCTGTGAAACCAACGAGTTTACCGGCTCAGCCGGGTATACGAGTCAACCATGGTTACCAAATTCATCGAGAGGCCATTGTTCGTGTCAAGTCTTATTAGAATTCATGATGAAAGATGTTTCCTTGAAGTAACTTTTGATGATCTTTTACGAGATTGGTCTATAAACTAGTATGCTCTAAGATGAATTCCAAATTCATACCAAGAATACGGTCATTGAAGGGCTTTGGAGATATTGCCGTGTTACTGCTGTTCAAATTTTGGTCTGTGTTTGTGGAGAGAGAAAATGATCAATCAGCTAGCGGTTTCATTCACATCTGTCATGTTAGAGGTAAATTATTATTATATTCAATTCCCTCCCATCCTTCAAGTGACTTATCTGTCAAATTTCTTTTCTGTGAGCGGTCAACGGAAAACATCCAAAACTCTGTCATGATACTATGGTCGGTAAAATAATTTCTAATACTTTAATATTGACGAATACAATTTCTGTCTAACTACAACACCTTGCAGCTAATGGCGCTATCAAAATTAGTAAAAATAATACACATCCAATGAGAATTTCTCGTGCGTTGATGCCCGAGGTGAAAGAATGTCTGGTAAACTTAAAATTAGTTGCCTTGATCAACATAAACGACAATGAAAGAAATTTCGAATTCTTATGATAGGTTTCTATCTCGGGTGAACTATTATCATGTTTGGAAGCCCTCGTCACAGGAGCTCACCAAACTGGCCGGATAAATCGCAATCTTAATCCTTTTGCTCGTCACTTGATACCTCAGAGGTTCATGCAAAACTAATTATTTGTTATTTCTTTGCATGGTGTGACCTTACCCATTCCTTGGCCAGTCGTGTAGCCTTAGGTCTGTGAATTGCTCTCTACGAAGCCATCCAATTTCCATTGGAAATATTTTTCTTGATACGACTTATATCGAAGATTAAACCTATCAAATTTTCTAACCTTGTGCATTCGAACGGTGAAGAAGAGTCCTGGTAATGAGTCTAGCGTTGACTGAATCACTTGCTTCATGGCTCACAGTTGAGTCGAAGAACAGACTCAATCTTGATGTAATGACGAATTTCGAACCTCGGGGAATTTCACGGCATTCGACCTTGGCGAGATGCCCACTTGTTTCAGGTTATGAACTCCATTTTGAGCAGGACTTCAGTGTGATTTGGTACACTTCGACGTGCCGCGACGAAATCACACCATGGGATTATTCATCTGTAGTTATGAGTTGGAAAGTTTGGGATGGCGAGACGATAAATCATCTTCTGAAAGGTACGTCAACGTGCAGCTGACATGGAATCATTGGGCTTCCCAACGAAGGGCATCCGTTCAGTCAGGAGAATCCTGGGGAAGAGACCTACACGCTCACGTTCGAATGAAGAATTCATATCCAGCCATAACATCGACATCAAGTGTAAAGAACACTTAATTGGATTATTTTTCATGGCTAGATTTTCCGCTTGATGCGACAGCACAGCTATCGTCAGTTGCCCACTCGACCTAAGATTACTCAACCTCACGTGCTGTGGCAAGATTCGTAATACGTAAGAATTTATTATGTGTGCGTTACTTGCTCCGCTTATTAGTGCTACACGTGACCTATATTCCCACTGGCACTATTTTACAACCCACATCAACTTCCACAACTCCAAGTCTAGGGGGTATCTCAGTGTTCCACCACTAAAGGTCTCATAACCCATTCCTTGACAGTAATCCCCATGAAATTGGTGTCTACCATCGTTTTCAAAGTGCTGTCGTTGCCTATTTCTTTCGTCATCAAGTCGGCCGGATGCGTATCGCCTGCGATCCATTTTATTTCTGTACTCTCACGTTCCCCGTAGGCATCTCGGATTACCATGACATCTATCATCATACGTTTCTCTAAAGTCGTGCCTAGTCTGATGACACAATCAAAAAGTGAGTTTGAATGTGCGGAGATCACTAGGGGGATGTGTCTGTTGAACATCTGCTCGTAAGTTTTCTTTGTGCACGCTTCCTTCTGGAGTCCGAGAGGCTAACTTTGTAATTCCGCATTCAGCACGCTTCGCTTCTTACTACTCTCCTACCCTTCACCGAAATGTAGGGAACGATATTAATGTTGCCAACTGTGTCTTTGATGCTTATTACGGCGTGTCAGGATTCTTCAGACCTCATTTCGCTTCAGGTTTTCCTTGTATTTAAGTAATTCGCTCCCTGAGCTCTGGTAGATTTACGCTGTGTTTTCTGTCTTTAGGATGAGTTGTAATCTTGACAAACCTGACCTTGGTCCTCCTGTCTCTTTAGTGACCCTTCGTCACCCCTTGGTTTCTGTTTCCCCTGAGTGCCCCTCGTGCTCCTCCATATTCCCTGTTCGCCCTCAGACCCGAACGCCCATTTCGTTCCTCATCGCATTTCCTTATTCCAAGTCGTCATTGTTAGACTTCGCCCCGCGCTCCCGAGAACGGCGCCTGACACGGCGTATGACAACTTCTGTTAGTACAGTACGGTATACGCGCGTAATACTAATCAAAGGATAAACTGTAAAGACTTATATACGATAATCAATTCCACTCTCCCTTATCCTCCCTACATCTATCATTTATCTAACGCGCTTATTAGCGTGTACTAGCGTACGCGATTTATCTATATTTATCTCCCACTAGAACGTGACCATT
>JAATOF010003662.1:0-11331 GCA_013170925.1 Podosphaera leucotricha | reverse complement strand
GCGCCGAGCGACATGGCGATGATCGGAAGCGTCAGATGCCAGAAATAGTCGACGACTTTCCCGAAAAGCGAAAGCTGGTCCCAGTTGTCGGACGTGAGCCCGCGCGATGGGAACCACTGCAGGAAGGACGACCCCGCAAACAGGATGAGCAGCAGCACGGCGACGAGGAACCCCGGCACCGCATAGCCGACGATCAGCGCCGTGCTCGTCCACGTATCGAAGGGCTCGCCATCCCGCACCGCCTTGCGAATACCGAGCGGGATCGAAATGAAATACGTGATGAGCGTCATCCAGAGCCCGAGCGAGATCGAGACCGGCAGCTTCTCCTTGATGAGTTCGATCACCGATACGTCACGGAAATAGCTGCGGCCAAAATCGAACATCAGGTAGTTCTTCATCATGATGAAGAACCGCTCGTGTGCCGGCTTGTCGAAACCGAACTGCTTCTCGAGGCTTTTGATGAATTCGGGATCGAGCCCCTGCGCACCGCGATACTTCGACGTGACGCTGTCGCCTGCGCCCTGACCGAGCTGGGACTGGTTTCCGCCTCCGAGCGTATCGCGCCCGCCGCCTCCGAGCCGGTCCGAGATCGAGGTGTCGGTGCCGGACAGCTTGGCGATCATCTGCTCGACGGGCCCGCCCGGAGCAAACTGGATGATGACGAAACTGATCAGCATGATCCCGATCATGGTCGGGATGATGAGCAGCAGTCTTTTCAGGAGATAGGCAGCCATCGTCCGATCATATCCCCATTCGCTTGCCGGGCATGAACGAGCCCGACGAACTGAATTCTACTTACGCGCCGCGAGCGCCTTTTCCTTTTCCGCGTCGATCCACCAGGTCTCGAGCGCGCCGCGTTCGTACTTGGGCTTCACCGTGGGCCAGGAGAACTTGTCCCAGAACGCAAGGTTGTGCGCTCCCTTGTACCACTGCGGCACCCAATAGTATCCGGCTCGCAGCACGCGATCAGCAGCACGCGTCGCCGCAATCAGCTCCTCGCGCGATTTCGCCTGCACGATCTTATCGATGAGTTCGTCAAGAACCGGGTCCGATATGCCCGCCAGGTTGTAACTTCCGGGTGACGCAGCGGCCTTCGAGCCCCAGAAGTTCTTGAGCTCGACACCCGGCGTCAGGCGGAGCGCATAACGCTGCGTCGTGAGATCGAAATCGTAGTCCTTCATGCGCCGCTCATACTGCGCGGAATCGACCAGCCGCATGGACGCATCGATGCCGATGGATTTCAGCGACTTCACATAAGGAGCGATGATCCTCTCGAACGAAGGGCTGTCCATCAGGATCTCGATCGCGAGCGGCTGCCCCGCGGCGTTGCGCACACCTTGCGGCGTCTGCTTCCATCCCGCCTCGTCGAGAAGCTTTGCCGCTTCACGGAGCTGCGTCCTGTTGTTGCCGCTGCCGTCCGTCACAGGCGGAGACGCAGGCTCTCCGAACACCGCTTCCGGCAGCTTATCGCGGAACGGCTCCAGCAGCTTGAGCTCTTCCGGCGTCGGCGGTCCGACTGCCTTGAGATCGGAGTTCTCGAAATAACTCGCCGTGCGGGTGTAGAGCCCGAAGAAAAGGTTCTTGTTGCTCCACTCGAAATCGAACACGAGCCCGAGCGCCTTACGCACGCGCACGTCCTTGAACTTGTCGCGCCGCGTATTGATGAAGAAGCCTTGCGCCCCGGAGGGCCGCTCATCCGGAAGCGTGAGCAGCTTGATCCGGCCATCCTTCACAGGTGCACGATCGTATCCCGTGGCCCAATCCTTCGAGGTGAACTCCTCGCGGAAATCGATGTTGCCCGCGAGCAGACCCTCGAGCTCGAGCGTGCGGTCGCGATAATAGTCGTAGCGGACCTCTTCGAAATTGTAGAGCCCGCGGCTGACCGGAAGATCCTTCGCCCAGTAGTCGGGCCGGCGCACATACGTCACGAACGTCCCCGCCTTGTAGGGGCCGACCTTGTAAGGTCCGGACCCGAGCGGCGCTTCGAGCGTCGTCTTCTCGAAATCGTGCGTCGCGTAGTAGGCCTTCGAAAGAATAGGAAGCGTCGCGACAGTTGTCGGAAGATCGCGGATCAGCGCGCCTTCGAACGTGTATCGCACGGTGTGCGGATCGACGGCTTCTGCTGATTTCACGTCGCGCAGCGGAATGGCGAAAGCGGGATGACCCTTGGCCTTGATGGTCTCAAACGAGAACACGACGTCATCCGCCGTCAAAGGAGAGCCATCGGCGAACTTCGCTTCTGGTCGCATTTTGAACGTGACGGAGAGACCATCCGGCGCCACATCGGCCGTTTCAGCAACCAGGCCATACACCGCGTCGGGCTCATCGAGAGCCCGCACCATCAGGGTGTCGAAGACGAGTTCCATTCCCTGAGCAGCATCGCCCTTGAGAATGAACATGTTGAAGTTGTCGAAGGTCGTGACCCCGCTAGGTCCGATCTGCGAAGCCTTGCCGCCCTTTGGCGCGTCCGGATTGACGTAATCGAAATGCTTGAAGTCTGCGGGATACTTGAGCTCGCCGAAGATCGACAGCCCGTGCCGCGGTTCAGCGCTGAGCGGAGCCGAAGCCGCGAGCAAGGCGCCGCCCAAGATGAACAGAGCGAGTCCCGCCCGGCGAAGGCCGAAACGTCCATTGCCATTCCCGGAAGTCCGCGCGCTCATGTCCGTCACTTCCCCCGCGCGCTGAGTGCCTGCTCTTTCGCGGGATCGACCCACCATACCTGCGTGAAGGCGCTGGTGAGCTGCGGCAGCTTTTCGGGCCGCCCGAACTTGTCCCATGTCGCGATCCACTCGTAGGGATTGTACCAGTGCGGCACGATGTAGTGGCCCCACAGAAGAACGCGGTCCAACGCCTTCGTATGCGCGACGACTTCCTCGCGGTTCGGCGCGGCGACGAGCTGCTCGATGAGCTTGTCGATCACAGGGCTCTTGATGCCCATGAGGTTACGGCTGCCTTCCTGGTCAGCGGCCGCACTGCCCCAGAAATCGCGCTGCTCGTTACCGGGAGAGTTCGATTGCGGGAAGGAGCCGACGACAATGTCGAAATCGAAATTGTTGACGCGCCGCTCATACTGCGCGTCATCGACAACACGCACGGAAGACTGCACACCGATCTTCTGAAGATTGGAAATGAAATGCGCGACGTGCGGCTGAAACGCCGGAGAGCCGAGCAGGAATTCGATCGAGAACGGCTCGCCCTTCGCGTTGCGCAGCACGGTCTGCGTCTTCGCCGATCCGAGACCGATTGAGCGTCCGAGTTTGCAGAACGTCCCGCAATCCGGATCCTCGACCTCTTCCTGGCGGACTTCCCAGCCCGCTTCCTTGAAGAGCCGCATCGCTTCGGCAAGGTTTTTGCGAAGATCATCGCGTGAGCCAAACGACGGGTTCTTCCACTCGGTCGTGAAGAGCTCGGGCGGAAGCTCCTTTTCGAACGGCTTCAGGATTTCAAGCTCGCGCCCTTCGGGGAGCCCCTTCGCGGCAAGCTCGGAATTGTCGAAATAGCTCCCGACGCGGGTGTACTGGCCAAACAAGACGGTCCTGTTCAGGTCCTCGAAATCAAACGCCAGATTGAACGCCTGGCGCACCTTCGGATCTTTGAATTGGTCCCGGCGCGTGTTGAAGACGAAGCCCTGCATCATCGCGACGCCCTTCGTCGGGATGGCTTCCTTCTTCACCAGGCCCTTCTGCACGGCATCGAAGTTGAATTGCGTGGACCAGTCCCGCGCCGTGTTCTCGCGCCACATATCGGAACGGCCGGCCTTGAAGTCCTCGAAGCGCGCAGCCCGATCGCGGAAATACTGGAAGCGGAGTTCGTCGAAGTTGAACTGTCCGACGCGCACCGGCAGATCCTTCGCCCAGTAATCCTTCACGCGCTCAAGCACGATACGGCTTCCAGGCACCACTTCCTTGATCTTGTAAGGACCCGAGCCAAGCGGAATTTCGAGCGTGCTCTTTGAAAGGTCGCGCGTCTCGCCGTTCCGGCCCGTACCTTCCCAATAGGCCTTGGAGAGAATAGGCAACTGGCCGAGAATCTGCGGCAGCTCGCGATTTCCCGTCATGTCGAAGGTGAATGTCACCTCGTGGTCGCCCGTCTTTTCGGCTTTCACCACGTTCTTGTAGTAACGCGCGTACATGGGATGCGCCTTCTTCAGCGCATCGAGGCTGAAGATCACATCTTCGGCCGTGATCGGCGTGCCGTCGTGGAAGTGCGCTTCAGGGCGCAATCCGAACTTGGCCCACGAAATATCCGGCGGATACTGCACCCATTCGGCAATCAACCCATACTCGGTCGACTCTTCGTCGGGGCTGCCTGTCATCAGCGAGTCGTAGATTGATCCCGCACCCGCAGCAGTGACGCCTTGCACGGAAAACGGATTGAGAGAGTCGAACGACCCCTCGACCGACATGCGGACCACGCCACCCTTCGGCGCGTCCGGATTGACCCAATCGAAATGTTTGAAGTCCGGCGGAAACTTGGGGTCTTCGATGAGAGAGAGGGCGCGATGCTTGGGCAGCTCTGCGGCGGGCTCGGCCGGAGCTGCAGCAGCGGCTGGAGGCGCCGTCAGTTCAGGTGAAGGAGCGGCTGGCGCACCGGCATCTTGCGCCATGGTCGACGTACCGGAGAGAGCTGCCAAGGCTAAGGCGGACAATAACGGACGAAGAAAAGCCGCGCGCCGTACAACCATGTCTCTCACTGGCATCGTCACCCTGGTCCCGTTTCACTGAGCGGAGCCGCACACACGAAAAGCCATGCCGCCCCGCAACGCCGCCAAACAATCGGCGGGATTGAGGAAAGCTCAGTACCTAGCATGGCTTGACCCGGTTTCGGATTAAACATCGGCAAGATGCAGTCAGGCACGGCGCCGTCGCGTCAATAAGAACTAACGGAAATATAAGAAGAAACGCCAATCCCCGCCTGCAAGCAGAAAGGGCGCCGAGATCCCGGCGCCCCCTCATCCCACCGCTATGGCAGCGGCTGCGGATTGTCAGAAAGCGTGTTGATGTAGGCGATCAGATCGGCAAGCTCCGTGCTGTCCGCGATGCCAGGGAACATCATCTTGGTGCCCGGCAGATACTCCTTCGGCTTGTGCACGAAGTGAGCGAGATCCTCGTAGGTCCAAGGACCGGGCTTGCCCTTCATTGCTTCCGAGTAGCCCGGGAAGTCGGCCCGCTTTCCGTGGTCGCGGCCAACAACACCCCACAGGTTCGGACCAGCCTTGCTGCCTGAAGTAGCATCCGCGGTGTGGCAGGTCGTGCACTTCCGGAAAACCGTCTTGCCGTTCTCGACGTTGGCGGTCTTGAGAGACGCCACAACCTTGGCCGCATCGAACGCAGCGGGAGCAGGTGCTCCTTCGCCGCCCGGCGCAGGAGCCGCCTCGGACGCAGCCGGCAGCGTGAACCCGTTCTTGAGTTCGACGTGATGGTGAGACTGCTGGGCAATATCGATGAAAGTCTTGGGCACGAAGATGAACAGCAGCGCCAGCAACACGCTACCCGCGATCTTGGTCATTTCAAAAGAGTCGATCATCCCGTCACCCTGCCGCCGCTCGCCGATTCCATATTGGATGGTTCTTGTTAGTTAATGACAAATGTGATGGAGGCGTTTCAACTCCGAAATGCGGTGCACCCTCAAATAGCGCCCCCATTGACGCATCTACAAGACGCCACCACACCTTGCAACCCGGCTCGGCCGCGGTCTACAGCTCATGGCCACATGCGGTGTGGCGCTTCATACCCGCCAGAAACCGATCCAGATCAGAACCCGCCCGGCAGCCCGCTTGAGCGGGAGAAACATCCGGCCACGGACTGTCGAGAGACGAGATGACGAAAACCCTGATCATCATACCGGCCCGCATGGCCTCGACCCGGCTTCCGGACAAGCCCCTGGCCGATATTGAGGGCGAGCCGATGATCGTGCGCGTCTGGCGCCAGGCCCATGACGCCGCGATGGGCCGCGTCGTCGTCGCGGCAGATGCCGAGGAAATCTGCACCGCGGTCCGCGCTGCGGGCGGCGAAGCCCTGATGACCCGTGCCGACCATGCTTCGGGCTCGGATCGCATCTTCGAAGCTCTGAACAAGATCGATCCCGAAGCGGAGGCGGAAATCGTCGTCAACGTGCAGGGCGACCTTCCGACCATCGATCCGGCCCTGATCCGCTCCTGCGCCGCCGTTCTCGATCTGAAAGGCCCACACATCGCGACGCTTGCGGCCGAGATCACAGACGTCGAGGAGCGCGACAACCCTAACGTCGTAAAGGTCGTGGGCTCGCCTCTCCCCGAGAACCGTATGCGCGCCCTCTATTTCACGCGCGCAACCGCCCCGCACGGCGACGGGCCTCTATACCATCACATCGGCCTCTACGCTTATCGGCGCACGGCGCTCGAACGGTTCGTGTCCTTGCCACCGTCTCACCTCGAAAAGCGCGAGCGCCTCGAACAGCTTCGCGCGCTGGAGGACGGAATGCGCATCGACGTGGCCATCGTTGACACCGTTCCCCTCGGTGTCGATACTCCGGCCGATCTCGCGCGGGCGCGCCAGATCGTCAAAGCGGCGCGCCGGTCATGACTTTCCCTTCGATCGCTGGACCCGGCTAAAACCGGACCGAACTTGACTGCGAGACCCTGCGCAAGACCCTTTCCATCCAACCGAGCCAGACGCCAATGTCCGATACGTCCTCCGCCGCACGCATCGCCTACCAGGGCGAACCCGGCGCCAATTCGCACCTCGCCTGCAGCGAGGCCTATCCGGACTTCGAAGCTCTCGCTTATCCGACGTTCGAGGACGCTCTCGCCGCCGTGAAATCCGGTGACGCTCTCTACGCGATGATCCCGATCGAGAACTCGGTTGCGGGCCGCGTCGCGGATATCCACCACCTCCTGCCGAGCGCCAACCTCTACATCGTGGGCGAGCACTTCCTGCGCGTGCGCCATCAGCTCATGGCCATCAAAGGCGCCAAGCTGGACACGATCAAACGCGTGATGAGCCACACCCAGGCGCTCGGTCAATGCCGCAAGACCCTGCGCACCCTCGGCCTGACCCCGGTTCCGGAAGCCGACACCGCGGGCTCTGCCCGTCTCGTCTCCGAGCAGAACGATCCTTCGCTCGCCGCCATCGCATCGAAGCTGGCCGCCGAAATCTACGGCCTCGACATTCTGCGTTCGGACATCGAGGACGAGAGTCACAACACCACACGCTTCATTGTCCTCGCTAAGGATCCCGATGACGCCGAGCCGGAAGACGGCACCGTCGTCACCACGTTCCTGTTCCGCGTGCGCAACGTTCCGGCAGCCCTCTACAAGGCGCTCGGCGGCTTCGCGACCAATGGCGTCAACATGACCAAGCTCGAGAGCTACCAGCTCGAAGGCACGTTCAACGCCACGATGTTCCATGCAGATATCGAAGGCCACCCTGCGGAGCGCCACGTGCAGCTCGCGCTCGAAGAGCTGTCGTTCTTCTCCAGCGAGGTGAAGTTGCTCGGAACCTACTTGGCGAGCCCGTATCGCGCCGAAGCAGCCCGCGCGTCCGCTCCCCCCACCGGCAAATAGCGAGATCGGAACCCAGCATGAGGTTAGCCGGCAAAGTCGCGATCGTGACGGGCGCAGGCTCCGGATTCGGTCGCGGAATAGCCGAAGCCTTTGCTGAAGAGGGCGCAAAGCTCGTCGTCGCCGATATCGATGACATCCGCGCGAAGGGCGTCGCAAAGGACATCGGATCTCGTGCCATCGCGGCATCAGCCGATGTCTCGAAAGGCGCTGACGTTGCCGCCATGGTGCAAACCGCCGTCAGCAACTTCGGCGGCATCGACATCCTGGTCAACAACGCGGGCATCACGCACAAGAACCAGTCGCTGATGACAGTCAGCGAGGAAGAGTTCGACCGCGTCTATGCGGTGAACGTAAAGTCGATTTACCTCACGACGCTCGCCGTCGTGCCGGAACTGGAGAAGCGCGGCGGCGGATCGATCATCAACACCGCCTCGACTGCGGGCGTGCGGCCGAGACCCGGCCTGACCTGGTACAACGGCTCCAAAGGCGCGGTCATCACGCTCACGAAGTCGATGGCCGCCGAGCTCGCCCCGCGCAACATTCGCGTCAACGCCATCAATCCCGTGATCGGGGAAACAGCGTTGCTCGAAGACTTCATGGGCGTGCCCGACACCGCCGAGAACCGCGCCCGTTTCATCGCCGGCATTCCGCTCGGCCGCATGTCGAAACCGACCGACATCGCCAACGCAGCCGTGTTCCTTGCCGATCCCGCGTCGAGCTTCATCACCGGCGTCGCCATCGAGGTCGACGGCGGCCGCTGCATCTAAAGTCTCAGCGCGCGGCCGCGGATCTGGTAGAGCGTGAGCGCCGTCGCGACGGCGAGGTTCAGACTGTCGAGATTGCCGGCCATCGGAATCTTCACGAGCTTCGAGCACGCCCGTGTCATGCTGTCGGACATGCCGGGACCCTCGCTCCCCATCACGAGCAGCACCGGCCCCTTGTACGTCGCGCGCCGGAAATCCTCGCGCCCATCGAGATGCGTTCCGACCACATCGCCGCGCCAGTTGGAGCGCCATTGCAGAAACTCTTCGCGCGTTGTCTTCACGAGCGGAACGGCGAACACCGATCCCATCGTCGCCCGCACCGCTTCGCGCGAATAGGGATCACACGAGTTTCCGATCAGGATGATGCCCTTCGCGCCGACGGCGTCGACCGTGCGAATGATCGTGCCGAGGTTGCCGGGATCGCGGATCTCTTCGAGTGCCAGCCAGCAGTCGTCAACCGCAACCTTCTGCGGCAGCGGCACCCAGCGCTGTTTGAAGACACCGAGCATCGCCTGCGGATTTTCTTTTGCCGAGAGCTTCGCCAGCACGGCTTCCGAAACCTCGAGAACGTCGGCACCGCCTTGCAGCGCCCCGGCCACCAGCGAACGCGCCACCGGTGTCGTTGCTGAACCCGACTGATAGACGAGGCTCGTCGGAACGAAACCCGCTTCCCGCGCCGTGACGAGGATCGAAGCGCCTTCGGCAACGAACAATCCTGTTTCGCGTCGCTCCTTGCGCATGTCGAGCGCGCGGATGGCCTTCACGCGATCGTTGCTGAGAGACGTGATGACGCGAGGTTCGACGCCGCTCATGACGACCACCGCACGAACAGCGACGTCGGCACGAGAGACGCGCCACCTTCGGCTACGAGCGCAAGCTCCCCGGCCGAGAGCGTACCACCACGATCCGAAACCACGTCGGCCACCAACTGCTCGAACGCCAACGCGGACGCCCGGATTGCATAGACCGTCAGCACCATCGCGGCTTTGTCGGGTGCGAGAAGTTGAGCAGCGTTTCGGAGCAACGCCGGCAATCCCTGAAACAGATCCCACACCTCACCGTCAGGACCGCGTCCGAACTTAGGCGGATCAATCAGGATGACGTGATAGGTTTTACCCCTGCGCACCTCACGCGCGACGAACTTCGCCGCGTCGTCCAAAATCCAGCGGATCGGCGCGTCCGAAAGCCCCGATGCAGCCTGATTGTCCTTGGCCCACTGAATGGCCTTCTTCGACGCGTCAACGTGCGTGACTTCTGCTCCCGCGCGCGCGGCCAGCAGCGAGGCCGCACCCGTATAAGCGAAGAGGTTGAGCACCCGCGGCCGTTCGCCGGTGACTTTCGCGATCTCGGCCAGCATCCAATCCCAGTGCGGCGTCTGCTCGGGAAACAGTCCGACGTGCCAAAGCCCCTGCAGCCGGCACGACACGGAAACGTCGCCGACCTTGACCGCCCAGCTCTCCGGCACCTGCTTGTCGAACCGCCACTTGCCCTTCTCCTCGTCGTCCGCCGAGGCGGAGAACACGGCGTGCGCCTTCCCCCACGCGTCCGGTCCGCGTCTCCGGCTCCACAGGGCTTGCGGCTCCGGGCGGTCGACGACCACGGGGCCGAAACGCTCGAGCTTGCGTCCCTCGCCGCTGTCGAGCAGCGCGTATCCGGACGGACCCTCCGTGCGGATAAGTTCGAGCGGCTCGCTCCGTTCAGGTGCACGCACGGGCCGGTCGGCTTTATGTCCGTCGCTTTTCGCCACGTTTGGAATGGTCCTGCTTTGGCCTCGCGATGAACTAGCGAGCCTTCCCATGAGCTTGATCGATGAAGTCGAGAATCTCCGCTCCCGTCGCATCGACGGGGACGCGCAGAAAATCCGCCTGCTGCAGCAGCGCGTGATCGAGATGATGATGGAAATCCTCGCGATCGATCTCGATGGTGCCGAACTGGCGCAGGTGTTCTGTCACGAACTGCGTATCGAGCAGTGTGAACCCGCCTCCGATCAGCCGGCCGCAGAGATGCACGAGCGCGATCTTCGAGGCATCACGTACATAAGAGAACATGCTCTCGCCGAAGAAGGCTCCGCCCAGCGCCACGCCGTAGAGCCCGCCGACAAGCCGCTCGCCTTCCCACACCTCAACGGTATGGCAGTGGCCGAGCCGGAACAGTTCCCGGTATAGCCCGCGGATACGTCCGTTGATCCACGTCGAGCGTCGCCCGGCACGTTCCGCCGCGCAACCCTCGATCACGCCGTCATAATCGGTGTCGATCGACACGCGCAGCTCACCCTGCCGCACCGTGCGGGCGAGTCGCTTAGGCACATGGACGGTCTCGAGCGGAAGGATGCCGCGGTTTTGCGGCTCGATCCAATAGAGTGCCGGATCGTCGGCACTTTCGGCCATAGGGAAGATACCGCAGCTATAGGCCTTGAGCAGGACCTGCGGCGTGATCTCGATCATGATGTCGTCGCGCGACGCCATCAATCAATGCTCCTGTGCAAACCTTCTCGATCGGCCTCCCTCAGCCGAAATCGCAACTCTAGTGCATTTGTGATTCGAAGTGGAACCTAGCTTTTGCCGAGATATTTCTCGAGCCAGTGAATATCGTAAAGACCATTTGCGATGTCCGGCTGACGGATCAGCTCGTTGAACAACGGGATGGTCGTCTCGATTCCGTCGATGACGAACTCGGACAGCGCCCGGCGAAGCCGCATGAGGCATTCGTTGCGGTTCTTCCCGTGCACGATGAGCTTGCCGATCAAACTGTCATAGAACGGAGGGATCCGGTAACCCTGGTACACACCGCTATCGACGCGCACGCCGAGGCCGCCGGGGGGATGCCAGTAGGTGATCTGCCCGGGCGAGGGCCGGAAGGTGCGCGGGTTCTCCGCGTTGATGCGGCACTCGATGGCGTGGCCCGAGAACGTCACATCCTCCTGCGTGAAGCCGAGGCTGCCGCCCGACGCCACACGGATCTGCTCGAGTACGAGGTCGATGCCCGTGATAGCCTCCGTCACCGGATGCTCGACCTGGAGACGCG
>JAATOF010003660.1:0-13415 GCA_013170925.1 Podosphaera leucotricha | reverse complement strand
GTTAAAGCCAAAAAGCTTCGAAAAGTTTAGTTAGATCAAACAGGTATAAGCAGACTTGGCAAGCTGCTTGATGGAATCGATTGGCTCCGATAAAAATAGGAACCTGAGATATCTTTAGTAATTAATAAATAGAAAGGAAGCCTTTTTAAGAAACGATTCTAGCGCGAAAGTCGTCTGGAGTAAAGGATACGAGTTCTGGGAATTTGATTTCATAATTGGATATTCGGGTGGGTATTCTAGTTACAGTCGTTGAAAATGAATGAATGAGAGGAAGAGTTGCTCTCAGCAAATCTTTTCGAGCGGCGATTGAATTTCTTCACCTCTCAGATGATGTCTTCTGACCCAAAATCAGACTTATTAGGCTGCATATATAGACTTGCATACATGTACATATGTAGTTAGTTGACTTTCTACAATTATGCGGGCCAGGGAGAGTAGGGGTGGAAACTTCGACAGAGATTTATAGCGCACGGATAGTCTGGGGGCACCTAGAGGAGTTGAATTTGTTTTTTCTTCTGGCGTGTTATGCAAAAAGCTCAGACACTTCACATTTTTCGATAGTCACTCCAAGAGACGTCAGGAGAAATGTATACAGCCAGAGAGATTCTGTTTTGTGTGATATATTCCTAAGGTAACTACTTTGGCGTTCTAAATAATACAGAGATTATATAGTATTACAATCATTCATAGACAGCCTCCCAGGGTTAGACGCGCGTGACCTGCAACATGGCGCACGGGTGCCGCGTACAATTGCTAGTACATGTACTTGTATGCGTGGATTCCCTCACAAAATTCCAAAAGTCTGCAAATCGATAGATCCCTGCGACGGAAATGAGAAACGTATCTCGAGCAACGCCTTAAGCAGCGTTACAGAATTGACTGCGGTCAATAGAGTGGCTACGGTCAATAGATAATTAAGTTTATCAGATGGTAATGTAGGGGCCATCGAGCAGATGTAGGGGTTCATCCCCGAACTGTTTTGCCTCAACGATTAAAATTTGATTCAATTATAACGTATCCCACGTCAGTATGGACCACCCTTCAGTACAGACCATCTATACCTCATCCCCCCATCCTCCTGTCAGTTACCTCTTTGAACAAGTAGTGGAATATGCTCGAAAATCTTCTGCGAGAGCATATAATTCTGAGGTAACGTCTGCACTTCTGAGAAATGAAAGTTGTCCTCGTAGAAGTGGCGAAAGCCCAGAAATGGAAGAGATGGAAGCGCAACAGATGGGACACAATTCTCGCTCCTTTACTACCTCTAGCGCTGTAACCAAAGATCTAGTTGAGACTTCTTATTAATTTAGTTCCTTTCCTGTAGGGGCTGAGCGGAAATAAAATTTATGATTGGTGCATTAGGTGGTCTGTACTGAAGGGAGTCTTAACTAGCGCACTCTTACAAAATTATGATTGGTGCAAATTTGCCCTTTTAATACTGTCAAGGATAATTTGTGTGTGCTGGATTAATTATTGTAAATTTCTAAATTTTCAGTTTCTGAGATCATCGGAGATCACTACCATTTATGGATGGATAGTGGTCCGTACTGACGTGCAATACGTTACAACGATTTGAAAATATAAATTCTATTGAAATTGAATATATACTACAATGTAATGATCACGTAGAATACTTAGATTGGAAAGTAATGAGGCTGAAGGAATCAGGTTAATTTTCACTAAGAAGAACGAACAAATTCTCCGGAAGTGAGAACTACATTTACATCTACACCTACTTCACGTGACTAACCGGCTAGACCTCTTCCACTTCTAACGCGGTATGTGCTGTTGTTCTTCAACAAATTCATAGATATAATAAAAAATGGCTGAAGACCCATTAATCTTGATTTCCTGCGAATTTCAATACACCGCTGCGGAGATAATCATGTTATGTTAGCAAAAAGTCAGAGCACAAGATTTATTTAACATCTCTTTAAATTCTAGTTAATTAATTAGTACATGTTAATGCCGCTTACCTCAGCTGCACAATAAATCTTCAAGCCACCTTGACAGGAAAAATTGTTTCCAGGCTAACTGACTATGAAGATTCATGTGTTGAGAAAATATCCTGCGATAAACATGCGGTTAAAGGATCAAAGTTACAGACAGGAATTGAACATATTTTCCCAATGGGTTTGTTTAATATGTTATGTATGGACTCTTAAACAATTGAAGAATCTACAACATAGGCCTCTTTATGATTGATTGTATATCGCAATAATCAGGCCTTCTAGATGTCCGTCCCTTTTGTATAATATCCGGGAATTGACAACTCACGTGCCCAGGTATAATTGCCCTCCCCTAAACTCAGCTCACCCCTCTCATTGCCCTCGAACAATAATGAATTCCAATTAAAATTCCTAGATTACACCTATTTCCAATCCACATTTTCATCTCGAGACTAAATTCCAGCTCATCCCAAATATCTAAACCTCTACATAAAACCGATTGTCCAACAATTCCATTATATCTAGTAGGGCGGGGCAGACTCAACATTCGCTTTAATTGAGTACTCTAGCCTCAGTTCAAGAGAATTCCGCGGATCCAAAGTGATAGCATCAATATGTCTTGGAAGTTAACAAAAAGTTCGCCGAGTTTTATGCCACCCTACTCGTGACGAAATGTGCGCATCTATGCTAACACAACAATACTAGAACTGAAGGAGACTCACCTGGGTCCTCTATCTAGCCCCTTCTCTCGTACTCCTTCTGCTACCGCTCTTTCTGCAGACTCCTCAAAAGAAGAAAAGACCATTTCAAGTAATGGCCCCGCTGTCACTGGCTCCACTGCGCCAACCGAAATTGGAATAGGTATGCCAGCAAATACAACATCATCAGACGACATGCTTATCTAGACCAGCCGCTCCCGAGTCTACTATTGCACAACCTATCGGAGGTCCTGCGCCAGGAATACTCATAGTGACATTATATGAAGGCTCGGGCTTTGCACTTCCTGACCAGCACAAGCATATATTCACCACCGGTCATGCAGGTTCGGTATCACAAGGAAATGGCTTTAGTGTCGCTGGCTCTGTCAGATCGGGAAATCAGCAACAGAATAATACTGCTGGATCATTTACATCTAGCTCAAGACCTCAAACTGCATCTGCGGGTGGATTCAGTGGCGTTCCAACAAATCATGGGAGAATCTCATCAAAATACCTCCCATATGCGCTATTAGATTTTGACAAGTTGCAAGTTTTTGTAAATGCTGTCTCCGGCACACCGGAAAATCCTCTTTGGGCAGGAGATAATACTTCTTTCAAATTCGACGTTTCCAGGGTCACCGATCTCGCTGTACATTTATACTTACGAAATCCATCTGCCCCTCCAGGTACTGGTCGAGCTCATGATATTTTTTTGGGCGTGGCTCGCATAAATCCTCGATTTCAAGAAAATCATAAGTACGTCGAAGACTCTAAACTGAGCAAAAAAGATAGAGAGAAAGCTGCCACAGAGTGGGCAAAAAGCGAAAAAGCACTAGGTCACTCGGGTGCACAGTGGCTTGATGTCGCATATGGCTCAGGAAAGATCCGTATCGGTGTTGAATATCGAGAAACTAAGACACAGTCCCTCAAGATTGAAGATTTTGAGCTCTTGAAAGTCGTCGGAAAAGGTAGCTTCGGAAAAGTCATGCAAGTAAAAAAAAAAGATACCCAACGTATATACGCATTGAAAACTATTCGCAAAGCTCATATTATATCTCGATCTGAAGTCGCACATACCCTGGCTGAACGATCTGTTCTCTCTCAAATTAATAATCCATTCATCGTCCCTCTTAAATTTACGTTTCAATCTCCCGAAAAATTGTATCTTGTTTTAGCCTTTGTTAATGGTGGAGAGCTCTTTCATCATCTCCAAAAAGAACAGCGTTTCGACATAAATAGATCGAGATTTTATACCGCGGAATTGTTATGCGCTCTGGAGTGCCTACACGGCTTCAACGTTATTTATCGTGACTTGAAACCTGAAAATATCCTTCTCGATTACTCGGGTCACATTGCCCTATGTGACTTTGGCTTATGTAAAATGGAAATGAAAGATGAAGACCGCACAAATACTTTCTGTGGAACGCCTGAATATTTGGCCCCGGAACTACTCCTTGGTCAGGGCTATACAAAATCTGTAGACTGGTGGACCCTTGGTGTACTTCTGTTCGAGATGTTGACTGGGTTACCACCATTTTATGATGAAAACACCACCGAGATGTATCGCAAGATTCTTTCTGAACCTCTACATTTCCCAAGTCAAGAAATCGTTCCACCATCCGCAAAAGATCTCCTCATCAAACTTCTAAATCGCAAGCCCGATCAAAGACTCGGAGCTAATGGTGCATCCGAAATAAAAGCACACCCATTCTTTCACAGTATTGATTGGCGAAAACTCCTACAACGGAAATATGAACCAACATTCAAACCCAACGTAGTATGTAATCTGAAATTTATTTATGAATCAAAAAGGCTAATTAATTATAGATTGACGCTCTTGACACTAAAAATTTTGATGCTGAATTTACGAGAGAAGCACCTGCTGATTCGTACGTCGATGGACCTATGCTTTCTCAAACGATGCAGCAGCAATTTGCTGGCTGGTCTTACAATAGACCTGTTGCCGGACTGGGCGATGCTGGCGGAAGCATCAAAGATCCATCATTCGTTGGCAGTATGAAGGAGAATAGATAAATTCACAATTACTTCCGCTTCTTTTATTATGAAGTCATAGATAGAATAGCCCGTGAAAGGTTGTTATTTGCTACAGCTTTTTCAGGAGAAAAAGCCCGTGCTAGCACAAATTTCCCAGGAAATATTTTTGCCTAGGCTGGACTTGGGGTTTATATTAAATGGGCATTACACCCCAGGCATTTTATTGGATGAATGCGTAGAGACGTTAGCTGGCTGACTAGATAAGCTCCATAAGGGCTATAAACCAACCAGGGCTACAATAAATTATAATTGAGCTCGCTGAATATAAGTTACCCGAACGTTTGAAATTTACGGTAGACCTAATTTCGAAATTAACTCAACTTATGACAGAATTCAGGGAATTAGAATTACACGATATGTGCTAGGATGATTAGAGTTGTAATCCCACGATTCAAATGATAACACTATAGCACCCAAAGTTAAGAAGGAATCGGCGACACCAAAATTACAAGACCATCCACGGGGAGAGAAGTGCAAATACATATTTCATGTTTCGGACACTTGAATTAGAGCGAATAACATGAAGATGTCTAGGCTTAAAATATTTTTGTGGGGTACGTTACTTTGGATTTGATTAATAACGCGGGGGAAGGTGTGCCAAAGGGTATCGTGAAATGACAGCACAGCTCCGGAGTAAAACAATTATTCCCCTTCTGAGCCTTAATTACTTCTAGTTTATGGACCAATTTTGATCATACAGGTATGCAATTGACACACATTGTTATTTCTAGCGTAAGCTTCTAATAAGGTGATAGATACTTTAAATATGGTGACTGCAGATAAATTACCGTCATGGGCGTCTCTCCAGGAGCACCATAATACCATCGGTAAATCTCTTGTGCTAAAAGAAGAATTCAGGAAAGATCCAATTCGTTTTCAAAAGTTTTCCTTCACCTTTTCGAATCCTGCCGACGACACAGAAATCTTATTTGACTTCAGCAAAAATTTACTCACTGAAGAGACCCTCAAAATTCTGTTACAAATTGCTACCGAGGCCAAAATTGAAGAACTCCGTGATGGTATGGTAAGTGGTGTCAGAATCAATTCCACTGAAGAACGAGCGGTTTTGCATACAGCTTTGAGAAACGTAAGCGATGAAGCCACTATTCTGGTAGACAACGAAGATGTAATGCCAGGCGTACGTAAAGAGCTAAAGCATATGGAAGAATTCAGTGAGGCAATTAGAAGTGGAGAGTGGAAAGGCTTCAATGGTAAACCATTGACTACCATCATTAACATTGGAATTGGCGGATCAGATCTGTAAGTGCTCTAAATTCATATTTGGTGATCAAGGACTGAGTAACTGCTCTAGCGGCCCTGTTATGGTTACAGAAGCGCTCAAGCATTATGGTGATCGAAATCAAACTCTCCATTTCGTTTCCAATATCGATGGAACTCACCTTTCAGAAGCACTACGAGACTCTGATCCGGCAACAACATTATTCCTTATAGCGTCAAAGACTTTCACCACTGCTGAGACAACTACAAATGCAGAAAGTGCGAAGGAATGGTTTTTAAAAGAAACCGGTGGAAATGGTGACATAACCAAGCACTTTGTAGCCCTTTCTACAAATGAGGCTGAAGTAACTAAATTTGGTATTGATGCAAAGAACATGTTTGGCTTTGAAAGTTGGGTTGGAGGAAGGTATAGCGTGTGGTCTGTCATCGGTCTTTCTGTGGCTATTCATATTGGATTCAAGAACTTTCACGACTTTCTCAAAGGCGCACACTTTATGGATAAGCACTTCGTCGAAACCCCCTTGGAAAAAAACATTCCAGTTATTGGTGGTCTATTAAGTGTCTGGTATTCGAATTTCTATGGTGCCCAGTCTCACCTGGTCTCTCCATTTGATCAGTATCTTCATCGATTCCCCGCCTACCTTCAACAGCTTTCTATGGAATCTAATGGTAAAGCTGTCTCTCGTAGTACAAACAACTTTCTCAAATACACTACCGGTCCTATTCTATTCGGTGAGCCAGCAACTAACGCTCAACACTCTTTCTACCAGTTGCTACATCAGGGCACCAAACTCATTCCCACAGATTTTATCCTTGCTGCCCAGTCTCACAATCCAATCAATAATAACAAGCACCATAAAATGTTAGCTTCTAATTTTTTTGCTCAAGCTGAAGCATTGATGATTGGGAAAGATGAATCACAGCTGAAAGCAGAAAAAACGCCCGAAAAGTTAATGAAGCACAAGACATTCCTTGGTAATCGCCCAACAACGTCTATTCTTGCCGATAAAATCACACCCGCTACTTTGGGTGCGTTGATTGTGTACTATGAACATGTGACTTTCGTTGAGGGTGCAATTTGGGATATTAACTCTTTCGATCAATGGGGTGTTGAACTCGGTAAAAGTCTGGCGAAAAATATTTTGAATGAGTTGGAGGAAAATGAGCAAGTACAGGATCATGACTGCAGTACTGGTAATTTAATTTCCCTCTTTAAAAGTAAGATGGCAAAAATATGAGGCCTCAAATTTTTAGAAGAATTGCTATTCTCCTGAAAACTATCATTGGAGTTTTCTTTTCTAACTTTTTTCCGTTTTGTGAGTTCCTGGAGGAGCTATCAAAGGCAATATATAAACTGATTAGTATGTGCGTACTATCTTCACTGAAAATTATTGTAATCCGGGAATCAAAACTTAACGACAAAAGAGCATGTCTCGCTTGAAAAATCGAGAATTATGATTATACAATCCTTCTACAATGGTAATGTGGTAGACTGACAATCCACCCAAGTACCACATGTATTCAGAGAGACAAATCATTACGGAGGCTTTTTAAAATATCGGAGGACACGAACGAATTGGTTTACTACGGCGAATATTCGGCGACAAACTCTCTTTTTTACTATTTCAGCACCCTCATGTGATTAACGCTATCAATTACCAGTCAGAATTATGAAGCAGAACGGTCAATCATAATCGACATAATTACCTCGATTATTCTACCAGTATGTGCCGTGTACTCGTAGTCAAATTTTCTGCCGACTTACAGTGAAAACTGTTGTATAAAGTACCAATTAATTAAATAGATATTTCTCCCGTAATTTTGGCAAATGTGGCTGAGCATCATAAACAACATTCATCGTAGAAGTGTGACCCTGTTCCCGACGTCAAATAGCAGATAACTTTAAATTATACAATACACAATAGCACCGACTCGAGATGATAATTGATTGTTGAATTCTAGATTTTAGAGGACAACTGGATTAGTAGGTAATTTTGGGTAACTGTAATTTCATAATTTACAATTGGCGAAGCCGAACCCTAAAATTTAGAGAAACTTTACCAACCGTCCTGTACACTGTCATTGAGGTTTGGTACTCTTGTTATATTGGTATTTTAACCCATATTCGCAAAAAGTGTCAACTGTACCTTCACTTGATCAGAGAATAAATAGTCCAAGTACTCACAGACATAAGGCTAATTCTTTCAATACTAGACTACAATGTTTGCTGTCCCAGGCTGGTCAGTTTCGCCAAAGAATCTCAAGACCGAAACAATCGAAAATTCCTCAAAAATAGACTCTGGCGTTAATGATAACACTGATTCTAAGTCTACGAAGAAACGCAAGCGCAATAGCAGCAAACCCACCTCCAAGGATGTGAACGCAGGGAACTTGACAGATTTATGGGAGACTGTAATTGAAGGAAAATCGACAAAAAAGAAGACGAAAAATTCTAAGAATATTGGGAATAAGACCACGACAAACCTCGATCAAATAGAGTTATCGACAAAATTGAAATTGGAGACCGTAAATGAGTTTGTTAAAACAGTCGCAGATCAAGCATCTCAACCGGATGTGATACAGCTAGAATCTACGAAAAATGCGCTGATAAATGAAACCGCAAAAACTAAAAAAAGAGGCAAAAAGGAGAAACAAAGGTCGAAGCAAGTAAAAGTAGCAAACTTAAAGGACTCAGCAAAATATTTACAGTCAGATCCAAATAAACCATCTGCACCAGCATCTGATACCGTGTCTTCGTCAAAACCTGTTACTACGTTGACACCTCTCCAAGATGCCATGCGTCAAAAGCTTATTTCTGCACGTTTTCGACACTTGAACCAAACACTTTATACTACGACATCGGCTCACTCCTTGGCTCTTTTCCAAGAAAATCCAGAGATGTTTGATCAGTATCACGAAGGTTTCCGACGCCAAGTTGAAGTGTGGCCTGAAAACCCCGTTGACAGTTTTCTTTCTGAAATAAAAGCTCGAGGGCAAATAAAGAGTTCCAAGCGAGACAGAGGGAGTAATATTTTATCAGGAATACCATTACCTCGAACTGATGGTGTCTGCAATATAGCTGACTTAGGATGTGGCGATGCTGCTCTGGCGGCAGCCTTAGAGCCTTACCTTAGAAAACTCAAGCTCAAAGTGCTTAGCTTTGACCTTCTATCTACTTCAAAACTAGTAACAAAAGCAGATATTGCTCACCTTCCACTAGCTGAAAGTAGTGTTGATGTCGCTATTTTCTGCCTCGCACTTATGGGCACAAACTGGGTCGACTTTATCGAAGAAGCATATCGTGTACTGCGCTGGAAAGGTGAATTGTGGGTTGCTGAGATCAAATCGCGCTTTGGTCGTGTGGATAAAAGCCAAAGCAAAGTGGTCGAGCATAGCGTTGGTAATCGAAAGCGGTCGACGGCTGAAATCAAACGAAAAGAAGAACAGAGTCATGATGCAATTGCAGAAATCGAAGTTGATGGCATGAAAGATAAGGGGGCTTCAACGAACGTGGACGCTTTTGTTGAAGTTTTAAAGAAGCGCGGATTTGTTCTCGCAAGTGATATGAGTGAAGCTATCGACTTAAACAATAAGATGTTTGTAAAAATTCGCTTTATCAAGGGTGCTTCACCTATCAAAGGTAAGTGTGTGCAGGCTTCTGAATACAAGGAGAATGCAAACTCCGGAACCTGGAAGAAAAAACCCAAGAGCAAAGGAAGCTTCGTTGAAACCGAGCCTCAACACGTTCATAGTGAAGCTAGCGTACTAAAGCCATGTGTTTATAAGCTGAGATGAGAGCTTTAGTGTACACAGAATTGTTCAACATAAGACTTGCCGTTCATAAGTAATACATTGTGAGACAACGTAAGTCTTCAGATGAGTTGTATGCCTTTTTTATTTCTTACGATCGGGGAGAGGTTGTCCCATAGAGGTGTAATAAATATACTTTTGATATTAAATCTAACTACGCATACAGTAAAACCTGTCATAACCCATACTCCTCGGTGGACAGAATAGCTCAGGGTTATGACAGGTTCTACTGTTCATAAAAGCGGCGTCAAAGAGCCCTACTTTGTCGAGATACTTAAGCGAGCCAATGTAAATGTTTATGTAATCAGATTCTGACAACATAAAGTCAAGATGTTGTAACGATGGCGAACTGACGTTTATATTTTACAAGAGTAATCTAATGCGGTATGTGGTCAGTGCATAGTGGTTATACTGGCGTCCGAACAAATTTGAGCTCTGACATGTCCTTGCGTTGGATAATTTCCTTGGTTTCTAAATATACATGTATCTTATGACGAAGAAAAGAATACATTATATAGGGAGACCTAGAGTCTTAGCTAGAAAAGAGGAGGTTACTTTTTTTGGACAATATACCTATTTTTGAATGTCATTAAATGATTTATTAATCAAATAGAAAGAATAAGACCAAAATCGGGAAATTTTGTCACTAATGAACGGAATATTGGTTGATATTTCGCTAGCCAATGCTTATACTAGGTAGAGCCACCTAACGAAAGTATTTCGAATACGACGAACACCCGAGTTTTAAGATAATGTGAGATACATGTATGAGATTTGGACGGTCTTATACTGTTCCATATGTAAATTTAGGGTGTGTGTGCAAAATCCACCATGGACAACCCCCGATAAACGACAGCTAGATAATAATTACTATTCAACTTGACAGGATTGTGGCAATAGATTTCTCACTGCTGCAGCAGCTTTTCAGGCGTCGAATATAGGATCTCTAGACGCTAACAGTTCCTCGCAAGCCCTCTTCCTAGCAGGTGTCGGGTTGATCGTTACAAGGCGAGTCTTTGGATCAACTGGTATTTAATGTTTAAATTTTTAGATAACAAGCAACCTCATTTGAGAATCCTTTACGCCCAGACCCTCCTCCCCTTTCGTCACCCCAAATTTAGCTACAAATTTTGGTCTCCTACTGTCAACTTCCTTTGTAGTCAACCACAATTCATGTGGCATGTCTCAAAGGAAAGAATCCGTCTGTATTGCTATTCAAGATCTGGATGCTTGCCCCAATTTGTCCGGAAAGGTCGTTTGGTATTCCGAGAAGTACACTTCATAATCAGTGAGCAGGTCATACGTCGCGCACCGAATATCTCTACAAAGAGTTCAAATATTGTCTCCTGATCAAGAGGAATTCTTTTCTGATTGGATTCTTGAGTCGAATGCAGAAATATTTTCTCCACTGCATGCGAGAGCCAGAGAAGTGGCCTCTCAAATTCTTAGAGCAAATCATGATACTGCTCCACTGCTCCACTTGGGAAATATCGGATACCAAAGCTCATCAAGATACATCCAGAAATCACGTTTATTATCGGCCGTTCTACTGAGAGCTTAAGAATCAATGGGACAAATCGAGCGGGCTTGGTCGGCTTTTATAAGCGTTGTAAGCCGGAATAACATCCTAACCGCTGATATCTAGAATATGCACGAGCAAGGGCTTGGACTTGGTTTTAGATCAAATATCAAGGTAATTTCTCCCTCAGAGTAGACTCGATAATATAAAATCGTCGTGGAATCGCGAGTGGGTGACTGTTATCGAGTTATCAATGCGATTGGCAGAATTCTGAATCCGCTTAATATTTTTAAGGGAAATGACCTACAAGTGCCATAATTCCAAGAAAATACCTCAGAATAGACTTATAGAGCCTCTGAAAACGGCTGGACAATTAAAGAATCGCTTTCATATGGCTGATGGGCATCTTTTTGCCCAGAACGAAGCCTGAGACAGATCGACCCCAGATGTTACGATTAGATAATCATGGTAGTCACATATATATAGAATATATGTGGCAATGCAAAAGACATAATGTTCAACATCTAGTACTTCCACACACTTCACTTGTGCTCCAGCCGCTAGATCTTGCTGTTTTCTCGCCTCTAAAGTCTCGCTACCGAAAAATTATCGCAGACCTTGCCCAACTGGATGATGCAGCCCCTATTAAGAGAAACACAGTTTTCTCCATGCATACAATCGGGCTAGGACAGAGGCACTGGCAGAAAGGGTACTATGCAGTAGTTGGAAGACGTCTGGTCTCGTCTCATGTTATCCTGGAAAAGGTTGCGACTCATTGCAAGTACTTGAGTCCTTGCAGAGGCCATCCAAACTGCCAGAATCTGCTCTAAGATTTGGTACAGCTCGAGTATCAATAGCTAGACCTAAAAGCACACGGGAGATGCACGAGACAATTAGAACTATTAAAAAGAGGATGATGAGTGAAGGCGCGTGGGAGAGGGTAGCTAGTAAGAAAATTGTCATGAGTAATGCTTAACAAGCTCGGGACCTAAAAACGATCCTGGCTCAGGAAGTTTAAATTAGTCGATTATCGGCCAATTCCGTTCGTAAGATATTCGCTTTCCCGAGATCCAAGGGATTACACAGGCATAGGCTGAACAGAAAACGCATAAGGATTTACTGGCATCAAAGAAACCAGAATTAGAGGCTAAAAGGGCCCCAGAAGCTCCGTATAATACTTCACTAGAAGTCCATCAAACTGGAGAGCATATATAAATTTTTTCTGGTTTCAAATAAAATATTGAGTCACGGATTTGGGGTGAGGAAAGGGAGGTGTCTGGGCGTATGTGAATTTTTCTTGATTTCGTGCTCGCTGAGTATTATTTGTGGCGATCGCCCGACCAGCCTTCACAACCAATCTGATCCGCTTGGTGGCATCCTAGTTTTTTTCGTTTTCGGAGATCGCATGGAATCATGTAACTCTGGGGATTTTTCTAGAGAAATTGTGAATATTCGAATTGTCCCTGAATTCCAACAGGTTGGGGTACAAGTGGTGGGCCTTATTCTATACCAGCTCTGAGAGTGTCACTTAGTTAATAAGAGCTTGCCGACAATCAACAATGTGTAGCAAAAGAATATCTATCTATCAGAACAATACATCAATAACTATGAAGGTAATCTATCTACATGTCTATATCTACGCACAGACCAATGTATGTATGTCTGAGGCATTAACCCATTTCCTTGAGGTTGCACAAATTGGTATCTTCAACACCGATAGCATGTCTTCGCTGAGGAATAAACACCAAGCTTTAGCAAAAAGACGATTTTTTCCACTTGAGCCGACTTCCTACCTGTCAAGGAAGAGAGGAGAGAAGTTAGTCGATGAGCCGATGAGGACAATTTTAGTTAGTCTTTCCTGACATATACAAACGCATCAACGTGTAACAAACGTTATAATCAATATCACGTGGTAAGACCCTGACAATACCTAGATCCTTGACACTACGTGTCAGTCCGTTGGCTGGCGAAGTCGAACTCTTCACCTTCTCGCGGTGCCGGCTGTAAACGTTCAGTATGTTCGCATATCTGAGATAGCCAAGAAGAGTCGCAGTCCTTCCCTTCAGAATCCCCATTCATCCACGCGGGTTTCGGTCGGCTTCGTATCATCATCACCATCCCCAGCACCTTTTCTACGAAGCACTC
>JAATOF010003657.1:0-11223 GCA_013170925.1 Podosphaera leucotricha | reverse complement strand
TTGGAGGTATAGATTGTCTACGAAGAGTAAAAGGTCTAGCAACATCCTTATCTAAATACAAATGATACGCTAATAGAATCGTAATTTCGCTTAACCCAATCAGCTGATTGATCCCTTTACAGTATTGGAGAAGTTTGAAGGCTATCCTATCAAAGATTTTTGGTGACGGTAGGTGGTATATTATAATGTGTTCCAATCTATTCTGATGATATATAAAGATATATCATAATCTGATCAGATATGTTCTGTTCTCTTCTTGGAGACAGTCTGTATAAATTGTAGAGACTACCTATTCTCAGCTCTCAACCTTTCCCAGGCGAATACCAAACTATGACATCTCTTTCTTTTACGTCAAGGCTCTGGGTTGTTTCATAAGTCGTGTAAGTTACAGAAGGAGACTTTAGAGAAGGAGATGTTACTGTGTAATACAGGAATATGGCTAAAATTTAGAGCTAGATAATCTTTGTATTATATATCAGTTATGAGGACGTCGGGAGGTGATTTAATTTTATGTTTGGGGAAACAAATTCAATCGAGATATTGCTTCTCCCTATTTATCATCTAATTAATTTCATACCTGGTGACTGGAGAACCTCGTGATATAAAGCTGTTATGATTATATGGTTGTATTGATGAAATGGAAGCTACAGAACATAATAGTTTAGGACTCGCTTAAGTTCCTCGACAGCCTAACTGTGTTTGTGAGTCTCATCAAAATCAACATCTTCATCTACATCTGTTTTGATATTAGCTAAAAGGCCAGAGAACCGCTGAATGCTTTTAAGGTATGGAGGAGTTTGATTTTAGGGAACTAACCATCTGTAAAACGTGCCACCTCAACAAATCGCAAAGATAAACCTCACGAGAGACGTCCCGTATCAATAGACTGATGTAATAGGACTGATCACGTTAGCTGTTCGCACAAGTGAATCCAAAAATGAAGTTTATATTCTGTATAACAAATGAACTAGACGAAATCTATCTGATCAACTATATCCTGAGCGTTACGTAAGTCACTCTAACGTGACGACTATCTCGTCATATTACGTAAACAATTCCTACAAACAGAATCGGATAATTCCGATTCTAACCATACAAGGCAGAAGCCCGTAACAACTGACACCAAAACTAATAATATGACAAAAGATGGTGGCCGAAAATACTGTCTATTTTCTCTATGGTATGTAAGAGTGTCTATGAGGGTGTTATTAAATACATGTTCTCTCTTACCTATTAACGATCCCTGATTCCCTGAAAGTGGGTTGACCCTTACTTAGAAGCAAGGGCTCCATCTTTGGATTGAGAGCCTTCGCACCCCTGTAATGAAAGGTAAGGCGCAACCCGTGACATTGCTAGTTCATGTAAGAACGATATTGATTTTCGGACTGCGTCGTTAATCACACAATCGCACCTTAATGTCTTTAAAGATACAAAGATAAGATGGCGGATGGGGGTCCTGGAGGAGGATGAAGTATGGGTCTTGAGCGATGAACAGGGCTACCTCGGGATCAAGGGGACGTGATAAAGATAGCGGGAGAGAATCCTTAAGGGGAAAACGGAGATATCATGGATATATGTTTGCTGGTTTGGCGAACAAGAACTAAGGAGAGTTAAATTCACACTGAAGCCGACTACTGTCACCTAGTGGCCCGGTGAGACTCAATCCTTGCTCACGAAGGATCAAGAACCGGCTTAGACAGCTTGTGGGTAAACCATATGTGTAGTAAGCAGATTGCCTAACGTATTCTGTTCAGTAAACATTCAACACATTAGTATTTGTGTGATAGGGTGTCCAATACTTTAGAGAAATGAATGATTTGACCTCGGCCATGTCTGCTTCAGAACGAATTGTCGCCGACAAGTTGGTCCGGACTTTCACAATGGAGTCATCAGCCTAGATCGACGATACACTATAGCGACTACATTTATAACATATGGTCTACGACTTTATTCTGATTCGTCATCATTTCTCATGTACACGATTCATTTTCTTTGCAAGCACCTGTTGAGCTCGAATAGTGGAGCTCCTAACCTTGTTGACTTCATGTATCATGGAAACAAGAAATGGGCACAATTATCGCTCGGGATTGGATTGATGTATTGAATTACGAACTGCTTGATACCATATAAGCTCGGGGTGGGAGACTGAAAGAAGTTGTCTCAATCATCATCTTATAGACATATTCATGATGTTACGTCTCCTTCAAAATTGGATCATCCTATTTACTCTTGGTGCTAGTAGTTTGCATACTACATCTCGTTTACTTTCTAAGAGACGTACTATTCGAATTTCTCAAAGAGATACGATTTTGTGTGATGGTGAACGATTTTACGAAGGAATAGACGCCAGAAACGCTGCTGATAAGGCCAGAGAGCAAAGTCAAAGGCGGGACTACGAGGATTGCTTTCCCCGACAAATTCTATCCGTGAGGCACTTCGAAGGATACCAACCCCATAGCTTATATCCGCTCATGTCCGACGGCGTTTATCCAGGTGGTCATTGTAAGTTCGTTCGATATGCTCTATCCCTAAGTTTTAGTGCTTTTAGATTTTGGACGTGTCCTCTGGCTAGGTTAATTGTTTTATTCAACATTAGATGCTGACTTTTCTATGATAAAGCCTTTGGTGGTTGGGACTATGTTGTTGTAGATTCAAGATATATAGCAGTAGCTGTCGTCACTGAGAATGGGGATGATTTTGATGATTGTTTAATAACCAAGGATGGAGGAAACAGCCCTACCCACGTTTACCAACTGAATAACCCTCGAATTTAGGATTGAAGAGCGATAATTAACGTTATTTATGGGATCCAAAAAGTTCTGTCGATTGTTTATCTAAAACATAATTGTAGAGAGTTTGTGGATATTTGTTATATCGATATTAAACATGAAGAGTTATGTAGAACTTATGAGCCCAATTTTCAATCAAGTCTCTCACGTCTTTCCGACATTCTAGGCTCAAGGGCAAATATTTTGATATCCATTTAATCTTATTGTGATCCAGAATCGAATGAATAAGTAGATGTCTGAGCAATCATATGGTCAGCATCAAACCAGTGTGCATTAATTATAGCTCTATTCCAAGAGAAAAGATATGGCTCGTGAAGTCGATGGTGGTGAAAAAGGCCATTGGGTTTCCTCAAAAAAAGGCTGGTACTTTTTCTTTTACCACACCACATTCCCAACGAACTCGATCTTGCGTAAAATTGATTTTTCAATGTCAGAAACTACTGGGACGCATCTTAATATCCTCAAAGATAAGGAATATATGGATGGATGGATCATCAGCAGATGATAAACCTTAAATCAAGAGCGACGAGCGGGGAAGAATCAGATTCCGAGGTAAGTCATAAGATCGAAAGTAACATGTTTGTTTGCTAGAAGGTGGGAGAATTTGAGAAGATACTGAAGGTAAGTAGCAATTATTGAAGTTCGGAAATTCGGGGGCTTGGTGAACGCCAATTTATGTTTGGACGTGGGTGATACGAATCCATCTGAGATAATATAATATCTTGCTTTTAAGGTTATTCATATGATGAACAGTTGAACAGTACGCTGCAGAAATAATAAAACTGGTGACATTTTCTCGGCATTGAGGTCTTTGATGATGGAGCCATCAACCTCAATCAATATTATCATACATACACTGCAGCAACTACATCTCTAATTTCATGGTCGGTCCACAACTCCATTCTAATTCGTTATCTTTTCTTATGCACACGATTCATTAGCTTTCACAAGTTAAACTTCAAGTACCATAGAAACAAAAGAATGAGGCATTGAATTATGAACACCCGGAGGTCATAAAAGCTCAGTCTGGAAGATTAGAAAGATTTCTTTTACTTGCTCTTCTCATCATTATCATCTCTTATACATATTCATCATGTTACAACTTCTTCAAATTTGGATCATCTTGCTTGGTCTTTGTGCCAGTAGCACGGCAACTACTTCTCGTCGCTTCTCCAAGAGAGAAATTACTGCAGAGGAAAGGGTTGTATGTGGTAACGCACGAAGTTACACCGGCACAGATGCTCAAAATGCTGCTTCCAAGGCTAGTTCTCAAAGCACGTCTAGATTTTGGGCCAATTGTTTCCCTATAAAAGTCAATCTCCCGAGAGTCTATGATGGATCTAAACCTCATAAAATATATCCACTGTTATCCGGAAGCGTTTTTCAAGGTGGTTATAGTATGTTGATCCAAAATTCTAAACCAATTCCCTAATATGTTACTGTCACTAGATAAGTACAGTAACTACGCCAAGTTACTTGAGATGAATTGCTAACATTTTTCAAAAAAAGCAACTACCAGTCCGGATTTTGTTGTCATCGATGGCAATTTCAATCCAGTAGCCGCTGTCACTTTAGAGGATGGTAATTATTCTGATTGCTATATAACTACAGATACCGGAGATACTAGCTCATTTGTCGGAGCATATAATTTATATGAAAATTTCTACAACAGGTAGAATTAAAAAATTACAACCATCAAAGACATGAAAGAGTCAGTTTAACTCACGTAGATGTATATTAAATTCATAATGTTCCAGACTGGGAATTAATGAGTGATTAAGTTAAATATGAACTCTGGGATGTCAGTCAAGAGTTGGAGGTCGCAGATTCGTTTTTCATGGAAATACATATCGATGCTGTGTACACGTAGGGGTAGTATCCTTTTATAGTCGATCAACTCGGAATTCAGCATTTAGGATAAGTGTAAAATGAATGTATTGGTCGGACCGTTTATCCCTTGGTAGGAAGCGTCAAGAATATACATAAATTTATATATCGTAGCGCTATCCTTAGCGTACCCCAGAAGATAGAAAATCATGTAAAAGTTTCCACTTAAATCGTCTCTCCATTTCCAACAATCATCCCCGAGAACATCTTTTCCAAGCACGTGAGTTAAATACCATAACCAACACGATCAACTCCGAACACGAGTGGGAAAATTGTATAGAGCACAGGCTTAGCTCAGCCGGTCCTTTTTTGAAATTTACACAGTAAATGAATAGTCCTATTTACCACCTTGCGTCACTTGTTCGGCCACTGCTGTTGCACCCCGGATAGCATCTTCTTCATGATCAACGGGTTCACCGTAAGTAATCAGCTCTTTCGGCTCAATGCAATAATCTCGTCTCTTAGAGAGAGCAAGAGAGCTATAGACGTAAAGAGTGATCAAGATGATATAGATACCTACGAGTCGAGACATATTGTATGAATCTATCGTTGGCCGACATGTCAACTTTTGTTCCAAGACTCGAGATTGAAATTAAGGATGGAATTCTGATCTTGTATATCCAGAAGTCCAAAGGGGAATTTCAACTAGACCCACTTGAATATGGAATGGCATGGTAATTTCTCATTCAAATTTATCCGATGATCGATGCTGATCTCGAAACAAAACATGGCGATAATACTTTGGGCGGAATCGTTATCAGACGGCACTTCATCAACAACAACAATCAGCAACAGCAACCACCACAACGACGACGACCACGACGTGTATTTAATGCGGACTAACAAGAACAAATTCTTGAAAACGAGGAATTTCGTGCCTTTCCAATAATCCTTCATGTGGGAATGATTGCAGTGACCTCTGTACATAGACAATGTAATAATAATTGTAACACTTTATTCGCAATTACCTTAACGGATGGGAAATGAATATTCGACTTTGAAGCTTCCTAAGGGGCGGGCCTACCAAAGATATGAGGGGAAAAAACATCGAGCAATGAGGGCAATGGGTCTAATCCACCCAAACAATTGATCATCATGATACAAGAAAACAGATCCTCAAAATGAAACGCAGTTTCCACACTGAAAAGAGCAGATATCGCTGCAGAATTAATTGCACACGAAAGTTATCGTCAACAGCTAATTACATTTCTGTGCTGCCACCATATGTTGTTATTTTACCAGAAATATACGTAGATACCGTGTTCAAGTATAACACAACAGATGAGAATTGGACGAGCCATGGAAATGAGAGATAAGACAGCGTGATAACTGTAAAGCTAAAAGCGTTTCTGACGTAGAACCAGCGCCGAACTAAGTCACCCGCAGTGTGATCTCCGCAAAGATGAACTGGACGACTGGACCCGACACACACAAGACTAATAAACTTGAGGCATCGTACTAGAATTATATGATCCGCCAAAAATCAGCTCCGCGGCTTGGATTTCCATTCCTTTCGGAATCTGGAGTAGCAACAATCGTTTAATCACGTTGACCAATCGAGCAGTGGAACCTAAAATGTGAATTACATAAATCACAAACTCCAGGCAGGTCAGTCAAATCAAACCTTTTACTTTAATGCGATGCTGGCTGTCAATACTTATTAAGTTTACTGCAAACTTGAAATAGCGAGGAAGAGTCACCATAATTGACATGCATGTTACTTGGTCTCCAGTCAATGATCGCCGTATTTTCAGTTTATTCAACCAGAAAAGACTAATTCTCTCGCCTCTGTCATCTTAAATCTACCGATGATTGCGTCATCTGGACAGCAACTATCTTTCCCCATACTATTTTGAGATTCCAACTACAACAAGTCTACTACTCAGCGAACAATCGATGTTGAAAGCAATGGCCGACACGCAGTTGGAGAAATATTCATAGCTTTGGAAGGTGACAGCTCTAGAGAGAATTTACTAGAGAGGATGACGAGCAGTTTGGCAAAGTGCTACCAACACTCCAAATGCTAGTAAAATTTGATACACCTCCCCATCCCAGTCTTCAGGACTGTAAGCGCTTTCTGGAAAGGCATAGTAAATTTGTACAACGGCACCTCTGGAGCTGGCCGGCTTTTTCTCTCCACCCGCGCCTGGAAGGTGACAAGTTAACTGACAACAAGTCACTTCAGTCAGATAGTCAAAAGCAACGATTGGCCTGAAGTATTTTATTGGATAGCAAGGGAGATGAAATCTAAGTTGGCGGCACTCTTGGGGCTATTTTCTTGTCAAGCAGTCATTGTCCTGATGACTATTCGTTTGTGCGGGTATTCTGAGGAGATAAACTCGGGGATTTCTCAGTGTATGCTATTCAGTTACACCTAAAAGCTAAACATACAATCGACTGCCTAAATCTCGCCAAGACTGACCTTGCCTTTTATCTTAAAGACGGTGTGTGCTCAATTCTATGGTATGACATTAAAGGGAAAGGCACACTAAGCTCGGGTGGGTTAGTCTACTCACGAGCCGCTATTGCACAGCTTGTACATACCTACCCAGGATCGGCACCTCCAGCCCACTCCACTTGTGTTTGTCCCGCTTTCTCTTTCCTACCAAGGATATGTCGGAAGAGCTCTACTCCTCGTGATATTCTTGAGTCGGATTTCAAAAAAAGGGACCTGAGGTGTGGTAGCACAGAATAGTCTCCGTTGCATGTATAGCGCTGGGAACATCAACTGCTACTAAGCTAAAGAAAATGGCACCAAAGGTCAAAGACAAAAAGCGAGTATTCCTTGAACTTACAATTCGTTTGAGCTATTCTTATATCAGACAGACAATGCCAGTGGAAGGATTCAAGGCTCTAGACATCTTAAGTAACTTTTAATTAAAAAATCTCTATTAGCTCAGCTCCACTTTTTCGTGAGGATTTAAGTGAAAAGTTCATTTCTCTGTTGCTCGCCGGAATAATACGTATAGTTTCCTATCTACTTCTTAGGTCTTAGAATAAACTTTCATAACGGACGTTACCTGCAGCCACTAATTTAAATCATCACCTTGTGGGCAAATAATGATCTGCCTGGAAATCAAAAAACATCCCCAAACCACATCATGCTCTTCTAGGGGGTTAAAACTAGCTCAACTTACTCGAGCTTCACAATGACGAGTATAAACTGGAATCAGCATTAGATTTAGTCATCCCGGAAATTTTCAAATACGACTGTTTCGTAATTCCGCTATTAAACGAAATGGAACCGACGCACGCAATATTGCGAGAATTGACCACATTTTACTCATATCTGATCACGAAATCACAAAGATCGGACACCCTGTCAGAACTAGCGAGGCTCTTCTTTTGGAATCAACGACAATTTGCTTCCGCGCTCCAACGTGCTGAAACTGTGAATCAAACATGAATGTTGATTTTCTAGTGCAAAGACTCTGCAAGATGCTTCATTTTTTGAAAGCTGGTCCGGGCACGAAGGAGTAACTCTTAGTGATTTACCACTTTCGACTGACGGATGTTGCAAAAAGGACTCAAGTAGCAAACGAAGATTCTTAAAAGGGATTTCTTATGGCAAAGGAAAATTGGCTTAAAACCCCTAAATTCCTAAGATTATCCTCGAAAAGCACGTCAATTTAAAGTCAACCATTTTAATTTCAAATTGTCACGCCGCCTTAGTTCCGAGATTGCAATTGAGTAATATTCGTTTTATCTCATCTACTGCGTCGTTCTTCTCCAGAGTGCGGAAGACTCAGAGTCAATTTAAACCAGATCACAAGAGCTTGCTTCAAGAAAATAATTACTCGAGAGCCAGTATTACTCGAGACTAGTGAAGATTGAGAGATATTTTCTTTCGGAAGATCTGATTGGAAAAGATAAAGACGAAGAGTGCGGGTTCCAGATCGACACGAACGAGTTAAGCTTAGTCTTGATTCTCGCCGGCTTTATCGGTTTGTAAGTGCGTCGTTATCTGCCATATTAACGCGCGCGGGACTACAAGAAAGCTTAGAAAGTTCGGGGTTATTGGCCTTCTTGTTTGTTGCATGGATATACATGTTCAAGTATACGACTATGGGGAAGATGGCAATCTACCCATGTCATGAAGGTACATGTATCCTCTTATGTTATACGTTACTAATCGGAAGTCATGGATAGATGCAAGAGAATCATTCCAGAGATGATGAAAACCATGTCTGCAGAAATACAGCCATATGCAGCATATTTCATAAATATACGTGTATAATGTTTTTTCTTATTTCCAGCCTCCCCCAAGCTAATCTTCAGCTCGCTGCTGTCTTATCTTTTTTGACAATTTTGTTAATCTTTAGAGCCCGTATTTGTTTTCAACATGATTTTATTTAGGATATTTATTTCCTCTTTCATGTAGATATTCAGCCGTCACAGCACACGCTCTCGCGAAGACTGCTAGTTGCAAACCTTGTGTAAGCCGTTTAAAAGATACAGCAAATTCGATACAGTCAGAAAGTGTTTTTGATTAATTGAAAATATTCATATCGTGAATGTCGAAGGTACTAAGCGTCGTTTTGGAGATATGAAAAATTGACAGTAACGTTTGAACATCAGAATTTACACTGATACACGACCATAATGATGATTAGTTTCATAGTAAGACTTGTAATTATCAGGGAGTACGCAGTACAAGATCAAGTCACATGTCAGTATCAAGGCTAGAATAAAGATTTAAAAAACATTTTAACAGTGTCTTTTATTAGTTATGCATGAAAATAAAAAGTGATGATATCTTGTTTCTCTTTGGACATTATTAATTTGCAAATTTGCTCAATAATTGCTTTGATGGGTAGGAGACCATGTAATCCACCTATTTATTATACCCAGCTCAATCGAATACACTTTATCCAGATTAAAAAGTTCATTGATTTCCTCGTTCGTTTGCCTTAGCCGAAAGCTTGCCGATACCAATCATAAATTTGAGCATTTGCATCTCTCGATGCACTCGGCTCGTTTGGATGAAACTCCAAGCCTGGCCACTCTTGCTGCACCGGTGCTCCTATGAAACAGTCTTCAATGCGTTCACCCCCATATACCACAGCTGCTACTGCACTATTTCCACCATCCATGACAACATAATCGAGCCCCGGATAACCTTTGCAAAATAGTCAGTACTTTAGTGAAATCTATGTTTTTAGGCTTAAACATGCAGCACAAGTTCTGAGTTCTGAATCGGCTTATCAAAAATAAAATGACAAGGAGCTAAAATTTTGGATATACATACTCTTTCCTGAAAACGTTTTTCCCCTGAGAAGAGGATATAAGTGATAGGGTCCAGGAGACGAATATCTGTAAACGTCGAATCCCGGATTAAATGGAAAATCGTGGGTCCGACTACTTTTTAAATTTTGGTTACCTGCATAAGCAGCACGGAAGGCATCAGAAGCTGTATAACTGCGTCCTTCGCAAGTAATCTGATCACCTTCCTCGATTATACCATTGAGTCTTTTAGAGAGGGGATGAGTGAGGGAAAGTGTGCCACTGGCGTATAGAGTAATCAAGATGGTACAGATTTTGAAGAGCCGAGACATGTTGGATGTATTGAGGAGATGATGAAGATGTCGAGTGAAGTTGCCATTCCCAAACACAACCTTATATACATGGAGAAACAGAATTTCATGACTCGGGATAGAGTCCAAGAAAAGCTTCATGTCACTAATACTATTATCATCCAGTTTTTCCGGAGTGGAATCTTAGCTTATCGAAAATCCTCGTCGGTTCAACTTTATCCACACTAATCAGAATAAGTCTTGAGTTGGATCGAGAGATTTCAAAGAAGATTTTTTACTGAGCCCGTATTTTAAATTTTGTGTCTGACTCTTTAATTACCTAAGTATCGTCCAGCAGATCGCGAGCGTGTGAGATGATTATTTGACCCATGAAATTCAATTCAATTGGCGCCGTAACCAGTTGGAAATGATTGATTTACCGTAACCATAGCACCGGCACCTATATTGATAGGTATATATACATATAATTTTAATACTTTGACGCCTGTGGAGCCATGGGAAAGGTGATATCATTACGCGCGTGTCAAACACAAGCGCCGTGAATCTCTCCGATCTTAGAAAGATATCCATCCGCCGAGAAGAGACGTATTCAATAGTTTTGCTTCGTTGACATATCTGATACACCCAATGTAATCGGCTCAAATAAAGTCCAAGAACTTGTGAGTATGTGTGCGGTGCGAGTAGGCGTGGGCGTGTGGTACCTTATCGCGAAAATAGTGGGTTCAATCAGTTTGCTGTATTTTTCTCAATCCCATTCCTGACTCCTTCTAATAGATGGGTAAATTGTCGGTGGATAGATGGATTTCCATCTTCCCCAGAAATCCATCGTCTCCTCATATCCGGGGAATTTGTGACCTAATAAAGTAATTACATGTAATTTTAATTATTACCCGAACTAGAAGTAGCCCGTTGGAGTGTTAAGTTGAAGTAATTGATTTCTTGAATGATGTTTTGATGTGTTTAAAGTTGTTGTACTGATGAAAAGTTAAGCCGGTTTAAAGTAAATATGAAAG
>JAATOF010003656.1:0-15433 GCA_013170925.1 Podosphaera leucotricha | reverse complement strand
GATAGCGAGCTTTCAGAGGCGAAAAACACGACAAATCAAGCGGCTGAAGAAAATGGGACGTATGAGGAGGCATATGTACCATATGAACTTTATTTTTATGGCATTCCCATTGAAAGTCCACGTTAGCGTGGCTCCCATGGCCATCAACTAGCAGTATTCGCCAATTATTATCATCTAAAGGTTTCGTTTCTGGCAAGAAAATTATTTTTAGCCATCCAAGTGCAATCCGATTTGATGTCCATCCATTCTTAGACGTAGTATACACCCAATCAGGCACTTCCTCTTCAAACCAAAAGCTTTGGGTTGCCGCACCTATGAAGACCACAAGGGGTGGGGTTTTGTGGCTATCCAGGCTAATTGTCTCAACGATTGAGACCCATTCGCGATCCTCAGGAGTTTCTCGATAACTAGAACTTTTTCTTGGTATATCTATCGCCCGCTGATTAATGCAAATGCCGAGTCTAAGTCTATAGTCATCCATGTTCCATATATTTCCCGAACAAACATTAAAGTCGCGCTTTACACCCTCGAAAAACGTTTAAAACCCATCAATTGCTTCTATGGTAGCTGTTTGAACTCCTGATTTATCGAGCGGCTTGTAAGGCATTCACTTAAATTCCTTAATTTAGGGGTGTCGTGATAAAAATCTGTACACCCAATTCTTACCAAGAGAAGTATTGTCATCCTCCAAGTCTAGTATCTTTGCCACCATTTCTCGAACGTGAACATGGGAAGGGCTTGCTTTAAACAGTCTATCTATATTATCCAGTTGACAAGGTATAATTCCTGATCTTCGATGGGAGAATTAATGGTTCCGCGCCTCCTTGGTGCGATTTTAATTTTTTCAGTGATTCTCTGGATTAAAGTCGCTGCTGGTACATCAATCATAAGCCGCAGCTGCCGCTCGTCGCGACGGAAATTCATAAAGGTTAAAAGCTGAATCAGCATCCTGGAGCTATATTTCTTTAAAAAAATTTTTTTAAAATAAATATCATTATTTTTGATTTAAAAAGAGGGTCACTTGGGGTGGTGCATGAAATGGTGGGGAGACTAAAGCTAGTGGGTGGTATACCGACTATTGTTCAGCCGCCAGACATATCTGTAGCTCAGCCTCCTGTACCCAGAGCATTCTAAAAATACAAGCAAGCCTATGATAAACGTCACTCGGTCGTCCACACGATAAGCTTAACATGACAATTCGTAAGAAATATAATGGCCTTAACTTCTGTCAGTATTAGGTCTTGAAAATAGATTTTTATGGACTGATCAATTCACAGTGGAAAATATTCGATTTCTTCGAAGTGAGCCAAGTCAACCCTGCGAACGATGAAAGTAAATCTTTCTTTGAAAGTAATCAAATAAGCTGCATTTGCTCTGGCTCCGAGAATCTATTTGTTGGAAGTAATGATGGCTTTGTACGGACAGTGTCTTCTGATTTTAAAGTCCTTCAAGCGTTCCAGGCTGTTAGATCATGTGCAATAACGTATATGAAGCAGGTGGAAGGGTCCAACCTTCTGGCCACAGTTTCTGTTTGTATGGCCTTCAAGATGCTGTTGAATATAGGCCTGATAGATTTTAGGAAAATATTTCAAGTGAACCGGTATTAAAGGTGTGGGCTATGGACAAGCCGGATAAAAAGACTGGCTTGCCAACTTGTCTATCAACTTTGAATATACAAAATAGCCGTAAAATATTTCCAGTACGTCCCAAGAAAAGTAAGATACTGGAATCCATGTTTACCAGTATACAATCAGATAACTGCCTTTACGGCTGTAGACGACCTCTCGCAACTTGCTTTTGGTTTTGGAAATGGCTCCGTCACAGTTGTGCGGGGAGATCTTGTTCATGATCGAGGTGCAAAGCAAAGAACCATTTTTGAATCAGAGGAACCAATCACTGGATTGGAACTGAGGGACGAATACCTTATCCCAACATTATATATTTCGACGACCTCTCGAATATCAAAACTCATTATTTCGGGCCGCGGGCAAGGCAATCTAGTAAAAACTATTGAAGATGCAGGGTGTGCCTTGGGGTGCATGACTTCCGATAAAAAGAACGGCGATATCGTCGTTGTAAGGGATGATGCCATCTATTACTACGGTGTTGATGGCCGCGGTCCATGTTATGCCTATGATGGTCCCAAAAGTCTCGTGGCTATTTACAAAGACTACATTGCACTAGCTTCTCCTCCGGCTGCAGCATCTAAGTCCGCTAGAGGTAGTAACCTGCTGCGGCTTGGTGGGGTACAAGCAGATGAGATCTTTAATACATCAACTTTCACATTATTAGACACAGGTCTTAAGTTTATAGCCCATTCTGAGTCTCTAGTATCCCCAGTCAAAATACAGTTTATAATATGGGGTAGTCTTTTCACTCTAATGCAAAATGGAAAGGTCGGTATGCACCAATTCTCTAGCTTCGTACGGACACCTGATCTTGATAATTAGATATATCGTTACAACGATAAACCATTGCAACAGAGACTTGAAAATCTATTTCAGAGAAATTTGTTTGTTCCAGCAATTAGCTTGGCGCAAAAATCTGGTATAGATGATTTACAACTGAATGTAATTTTTCGCAAATATGGAGATTTTTTATATCAGAAAGCAGATTATGATGGCGCTATGCAACAATATTTAAAGGCCATTGATAACACGGAGCCTTCTCAAGTTATTCGCAAGGCAAAGTATCCTGAAAACCCAAATATCGACATTGTGCTGACGTAAATAGTTCCTTGACACTCAAAGAATACACAATCTAATTGAATTCCTCGAGGAACTTCACGAAAAACTAAAAGCTAATTCGGATCATACCACCCTTTTACTGAATTGCTACGCAAAATTAAAAGATGTTCAGAAACTGGAAAAATTCATCAAATCACCTGGTGATCTTAAATTTGATTTGGATACTGCAGTCTCAATGTGTCGACAGGGTGGCTACTATGAGCAAGCTGCATATCTAGCGGAAAAACATGGGGACAACGAATTAGTCGTAGATATTCTTATCGAGGACTCCAAAATATATGACGCTGCTGTAGATTATATTTCGCGATTAAACCCAGAAGCAGTGAGTAGCTCTATTGCAATTCTTAGGCAGCGAAACTAAATCTCAAAAGGCATACGTAAATCTCATGAAATATGCCAGGGTTCTACTTGAACATTGCCCTCAAGAAACTACTCAAGTATTTATTCAGTATTTTACAGGTCGTTTCTGCCCAACAAAAAATGATGTGAATCTTCCAATTCTACAGCGACAACAATCTAGCTATGCTGCCGGTGCCGTCAATGCGGGACAATATTTAAAGGACCTTTTCCCTTTGCCGTATATGAATACATCAGCAGTGGCGCCACAGTTAGTAAAAAACAAGGTTGAGGCTAGCGATAAAATTACATCCACAGAATCTCTTAAGCCGTCTATGCCGGAGTATATTCCTCCTCCTTCTCGAGTAGCATTCTCATCATTTGTTGATCACCCAGATGAGTTCATATGTTTCTTAGAAGCATGTTCAAAAGAGAAAAATTTCAACGAACAAGATAAGACTGATCTACATACAGCATTATTTGAGATGTATCTTTTAAAATCTCGTGAGAAGAAAGGGATTGATCGAGAAGAATGGGAGAGCAAAGCAAAGAAACTTATCGAAAATAAAGAAACTCCAATTGATACTTCAAATGTCCTCTTGCTATCACATCTCTCCGACTTTCGCGATGGCACTATCCTTGTACGAGAGCAGGCTGGTTTGCGATTTGACATTTTCCGATCTTACACGCTAGCCAAGGACACGCGTGGTGCGATCAAAGCTTTGAAAAAGTACGGTCCTGAGGAGCCCCAGCTTTACCCAGCCGCATTGGCATTTTTTACGTCAGATGCTCAAGTCCTCGAGGAGGCAGGCGATGAGCTGGACGCTGTTCTGATGAAGATCGATGAAGATGGACTCATGGCTCCTCTGCAAATCATTCAAATTCTCAGTTCAAATGCTTTTGCAACAATGGGAATGGTCAAAAATTATCTTCATCAGGTGATCGAACGGGAGCGAAATGAGATCTCATTGAATCGACGTCTCATAGAATCCTATCGATCTGAAACCATCGAAAAACGGAAAGAGATAAGTGATTTGTCAACAAAACCTCAGACCTTCAACAATACTCGGTGCCACTTTTGTAACTCTCAGCTGTCGCTACCCACCATACACTTTTTATGCAAGCACAGTTTTCATCAGACATGTCTTAATATAGAAATTGGCAAAGATGGAAGTATTGAAGGCAGTTGTCCAAGTTGTAGAAAAGATATGGACACCATTCGCGCTATTCGAAAAGCACAGGAAGAGAGCTCTGATCGACACGATATGTTTTTGGATGCGTTAGAGCGCAGTACGGACCGGTTCAGCACCATCAGTGAGTTTTTTGGGAGAGGTGTCATGAATGTTCCTACGATTGATTAAATAACTATAATAACCTGGGAAAAGTTATCTCACTATCATCGACTCGGTCACGTGATGGTACCCAGAACTTGTTCTCTGTTTGAACTTTTACAGACTTAATGTCTCTGTACATGGAATGAAGGATTTAAATATCATTTTCAGAGTATATTGACTAAACCAGGGGGTTTGAGTGTGTCCCTGATCGAGACAGTTGTATTTAATACTGAGAGGGCCTATAATCTGAAGCTCTTGTAATAATTATTTATTATTATCGTCCTATCTGAGTTTATGCAGCTCTTGTAAATAATTTAGCAATAAACTTAAGAATCTCTTAACTTATAGGCATTACTCTCTTACAGTCATGGATTTAATAGAAAAAAATAAATCAGTATCAGCACTTCCTCCATTACTCCCTAGCATGCGTAATCCATAGGCAATACGTTTGAACGGCAGTCACACGACGTCAGAAGAGCGAGATTTTGGTTACTTACTCAGTGAATACAATAGTCTAAGTTTGTAAAGAAAACATCTCTACTACACACTATATCCGCAACATCACTAAAAGAAAATACTAAGATGTCACTAAGAACGAGGCGTTTATACATCGCGACTGGAACTGAACCAATGGGGAGGACTTGATCAAGAAAGCGTAAGCTCAACTCTATTCAGTGTGACTGACTTTCAGACCTCTGCGGACTCGAATTCATATCTACAAATACACGGCATTGGGGGTACCAAGCCGAGGGGGAACGCTCGTCATCTGCAACTTCGTCTCTCTTAAACTATGATTCTATGCGAGCGAAGTGCAGAGTATATGCGTATCCGAGAAATTCGGCGGGCTAAGAAAACAGCAACTTGGTGGTCACACGACGTGAGTCGAGTACAGGTGTAACTGTGGACAGATGTATACTCCTGCGCGCTTTGGTGAGTAGGTTCGGGATGGATAAGCAGCTGGTCTCAACGAACACTAGTCTTTCCATAGGCACCCCCAGCTGCCTTGCGCATCTCTAGAGCGCGTTTATATGGCGGGGCTGTCGGAGGCTGCACCGGATCCATGGTAATACGATCTTTAGGGAGGTGATATGAGGCATCAGCATCAAACGCAGAGAGATCCCCACAGGCGACAAAGGGCGCAATCCATCTCTCCATCCGGCTGATATCGGCCGATTGTTTCTGCAATGTGAGCTGCGTCACGTTATATTCGGTCTTGGAGACGGCACATGTCTGGTATGTAGACCATGCACCCGTTAAGGGGGTTTGGAGCAACGTGGGAGAAAAGATGGGCGCCTGCTCTGCCATCCGGGTAGCCATCGCGAGCAGTCGCTCATCAACACCAAGTTGTTCCTTCAAACTGAGCGTAAAATTAGCTGGCGGAGAGAAGTTGAGGCAGACAATGAAAGCTTCGATGCTACTAGCTCGACTTGACCGAGGCTTCGCGACAATGACATGCTCAAAGAAGATCTTTAACTGCATGAATATGAGATCAACGTTACGGCCGCGGAAAATCTTGGCCACAAATTTTCCGCCGGGTCGTAAAACACAAAGAGCCAAATTTAGAGCCGCAAACAAAAGTTGTGATTGGATGTAGATATCGAGATCATGGAGTCCAGTGACGTCGGGAGCCCCATCAGACAGTACGAGGTCAACTGGATGCGAGGCGTGCTGTAATTGTATAGATGGATCATAGAAGGGATCCAACGCCTTCAATAGTAGCGGCACCGTGGTGGGATGTGTAATGTCCGCACGTAGAGTGATGATGCCGGGAAGTGGGCTCATCGGTTGTAAATCAATAGCCACAATCCTCACGTCCTTCGTAGCCTCCGGTACCACCGGCTGATCATGATTTGTAGACGACACGCTCGTCCTCTCCCGATCGCTAGGGCTGGTGCCGAAAAGGTTGAGCAGATCTTGTCGTGCCTTGTGCTCCTCGTCCTCCCACGCGCTGCGGCCGAATTTCTCCCCCTGGATCAACACGCGCGAGAGCACTTGACTCCAGCTGCCTGGCGCAGCGCAGAGATCCACGACTCGAGTCACGCCGGCAAAGAGGTCGAATTCTGTAGCAGAGTGAGATTGTGGAATTTTCGCGAAAAAGGTATTTACCCTCATCGAGCTGGAGGAGCTTAAAGGCACTCCGAGCGCGCCATCCCTGCTCTTTTGCAAGTCTGTAGTACGCGTCGCGCTTGTCCTTTGAAGATTTTCCCATATTGAGTACAAGACTCAGTCGACCAACTGAACGTGGGCGATAGACTTGGATCAGGAACTTGACCGGGCTGCGTCGCTTGCGTAGCCGATGGTATATGGGGCGCGATTTTTTTTCGGACTTCCCGCCCTCGACGAACAACACTATGGCCCTTCAAGTAAAGAAAAGATCAAGGCCTGTGCCGAAATCTAGCCAAAGATCAGAAAAGCGGCAGAGGATCGAGATAGGTGTTAGAGAAGCTGTGATATCGAAGAAGCCAGTAGCAATAGATGCATTACCATGGAATGAAGTAGAAATGCCCAGTATACTCGACGATGCCGAAGGATTCTACGGTTTAGAGGAGGTAGAAGGTGTCGAGATTGTTCGGCAGGGAAATTCCCTTCAATTTGTATGGCAGGACCGCACGAAATAGAAAAGAAACTAATTTACAGTAGGTCACCGCCGCGGCAAAGGTAGTTAATGACGAAAGCGAATTTGAGGGATTTAGTGAGGTCGAAACGGGGGCGAACGGTGAATGCTCGAAGCCGGATGAGGAAGACCTCAAATACATGCCGCCTGTCAGTGAGCGAACAAGAAAGAAGGAAAAAACTAAGAAAGTCAAATCAAAAGATCTAGTACTCAATGACTCTGATAGGAGCAATGTTTTTAACCTTCTCCCGGAAATTACAGAGGCAGACGACATAGACATGTCAGCATGGACCGAATTAGATCTAAAGCCCCAATTACTTGCGGCGATTGCTAAACTTGGATTTTCGAAACCAAGCCTGATACAGTCTGCTGCCATACCAGAAGTTCTTGCCGGACATGATGTCGTTGGAAAAGCATCAACCGGTTCTGGAAAAACATTAGCCTTCACCATACCGATTGTCGATCACTGGCTCGAGTCACACGACGAAATGGATGATGAGAGTGTGAAAGTGCCACGATCCCCGTATGCTCTAATCTTATCGCCTACGCGAGAGCTTGCTCATCAACTAACGAAGCACATCACCGCGTTGTGTCGAGGTCTCGATCATGGTCCCAAGGTTGCTTCGGTGACTGGTGGACTCGCGATTCAAAAACAACATCGACAACTTGCGGATTCAGATATCATAGTTGGTACGCCAGGCCGTCTGTGGGAAGTGATCAACTCGAGCTTACAGATTCTCGAATCAGTCAAACTAATCAAATTTCTTGTGATCGATGAAGCGGATCGTCTGCTCACGGATGGGCATTATAAAGAAGTCGAGGAAATCATGAACACTTTAGACCACCATCAGAATGTTGATAAGCAGGTAAATCTCACCAGTCGTCAAACTCTGGTTTTCTCTGCTACTTTCCACAAAGGCTTACAGCAGAAATTATCTGGGAAGGGAAAGCAAGCGCTGATGGACGGCAAAAGCTCCCTAGAATACCTTTTAAAGAAGCTTAATTTCCGAGAAGATAAACCGAAGTTTGTTGACGTCAATCCGGTTTCTCAAATGGCAGAAAAGTTAAAAGAAGGTATAATTGAATGTTCAGGGCTCGAAAAAGTAAATCGCTATTTTCACCAATCCTACTAGACTACTAACGAAAATATCTAGGATCTATATCTATATGCACTTTTGCTTCACCATCCATATCAACGAACTTTGATTTTTACTAATTCAATTCACTCAGTCAAAAGGCTTACTCCCATGTTACAAAATTTAAACTTATCCGCTCAATCCCTCCATTCACAAATGGCTCAACAGGCTCGAATGCGATCTATCGAGCGATTCTCTGGACCTCATGCGAAACATTCAATTCTAGTTGCGACAGATGTAGCAGCTCGAGGTCTGGATATAGGAGGTGTGCAGCTCGTCATTCACTACCACCTTCCTCGAGCCGCTGACATGTATGTCCATCGGTCTGGCCGAACAGCTCGTGCCGATGCGCCCGGAACTAGTATTTTGATTTGCGCTCCAGAAGAAGTCGTTGGAATGCGTCGATTGGTAGCAAAAGTCCACGCTCAAAATGCCATTGCTGGAGGAGAGAACAAGTCAAAATACTACATGAAAACTCTTGATATTGACCGAAAGATTGTGGCGCGTCTCAAACCTCGCGTTACGCTTGCAAAGCAGATTGCGGATAGCACGATAGCGAAAGAGAAAAAAGGACATGACGATGTTTGGATCAAGACAGCTGCCGAGGAGCTAGGTGTCGACTACGATAGCGAGGAGTTTGAAGCCGCTGGCGGTGGGAGAAAAGGGAGAGGTACTGGGAGAAAACTTAAAGAGAAAGAAGCAAGGGAACTCACCAAAAACGAGTTGAGTGCACTAAGAGGAGAATTAAAATCTCTATTGGCACAGAGGGTTAACGTGGGAGTTAGTGAAAAATACCTGACAGCTGGGACTGTAGATATAAATGAGCTATTGGAAGGTAAAAAAGGTGACTTCCTTGGAGCGGTTACTGGTGTCGGTTTGGACGAAATATAAAAATGAGAGCATTAAATTTTGGCTTCTCGTTAAGACTCGCGCCATTTAGGCAAATAAAAGAGTTGGTCAATACATTTAGTACTCGAATCAAAGGGCACAAAAAAATTTGGTTGTGCAAGATCCCTCCTAACAAGAATCTATGGAAACTAGGAGATGCGCCATATACCATTTTTAATCTGGCTTTTTTCTGTGCAAGCAACGCGTGACTAGTGATCCTCAATGGGTCGTAGAGAGCTGCAATCTTGCACGTGCCTTGTCAAGCTATGAGATAGGGCCTCACAAATCAAATCTATGCGAGAACTAGGTCTGCTGCTATTCTCGGTACGCCACTTGGGTTTAACACTGGTAGGACGAGAGATATTTCAAATCTAGCTCTTTGTCTAGGTCTTGGGGACTACGGTGGTAGCACCGTAATTATCTTCTCCAAATAATCAATACTGTAGAGTGCCATGATAGGGTCAAGTAGCTGACGATCCTTTCTCAGAGCTTATTTCATGAAGGAGCATAGAAGTACTTGTGAGGTACTATGCGACCATCTTTATCTCTCCAAAACTGAGTTAACGATGATAGAGAAGATATTTCCTACTTCCCTTTTAGAAATTTGAGATCCATATACATGTATAAGAAAGTTGCACTGAGATACCAATTAAAAAACCCTCCCTGCCCTGTGTCATATGGGAATAAGTATCTTCCTGATAAATACACAAGTCCTCCATGTAATTTTAAAACTCCATCGAGTTATACTCCACACTTAAAACTCCTTCCCGACAAGTTTCGATGACCATAATTTCACTCTTCGCTCGTATGGTAATCAAGAACAAACTAAAGTGTACTTACGAGTCGTGATGGAATGATTCAATATTTTAGTATACCTTCATATCATAGGAAATAATATTCCCTTTAGTATATGTATGTACTACTGACTGTCTTACATCTAAAAATACCATAAATCTAGGCGTTTCTCGAAATTAGCAGTCCATTCATCAATATTTAATTGGTTCATTATATCCGCTGACACTCATATATTTGTGTCATGATCAGAACTTGGTAATGATAAAGGAATTGATGTGAAGTCATTTAACAGACTTTCCGGTAGTAACTGACTCCTTGTCAACACGATAGAAGATGCCATAGAGAAAGGTATGGACACAGTTGACGGTGTACTTGAAACCCCAGTTTGTACAGGTGTTTCCCAGGAAGTATTAGTGACAAGTCGATTTTTTGGTGTCTCTTCTTCCGTAAGGTCGACAGTTGTTGCCTGAGAAGAAGCCCGCACTCGTCTCCGAGGAGTTGATTCATTTGACGGGATACGTTGTGGTTTTATGATATCACTGTTTATAAATTGATCTGCACCATGCTGGATAGAAAAATTTGATCCGGTTAATTGTGGAATGATTTCAAGTTCGTGAAAATTTGTTTCTTGTATATCTAAAGGCCGAGATATTGGAGTCATTGAAGAAAAAGTATCAGAGACACTACTAAACAAAGGTGATTTGATATTAGCGATAAGTTCATCAACGACAGCCGGCGGAATTTTAGTCCATTTCATAGGCTTTGGAGCATTCTTAAGCCACTCTTTTTCTTTGAGTTCTTTTAGGGTGATTGGATTTGCGAGCTCGTACAACTGTAAAATTTCGTAGGCAGTCCAAGGAGAGGCACTACTTTTTAAATTAAAAGCTTTATTCCCTATTCCTGTCTCATCAACAATTTGACCTGGACGTTTGGCTGGGCTTATCTCTGCCATATATTTAACGGTAGATATCGGCGATCGCTCATAGAGCCAGGCGCGACAAACTGACGGAGGCAGTTTATATCTTCTAGTTTCATGGTCTCTCGACCTGTTTATTATTTCAGCAACTCTTTGTGGGTCTATGGACATAAAAATATCAGATTCACTAGTTCTCGGTGCCATTTGTCCCAAGTATTGAGTAGAGAGACGCTGAGTAGTAAAACTTTGAGTCTCTTTGCTGGGAAGTATTCCCTGCTGGGTTGCTTTTGGGGAATCCTTGAATTTTGATACCGCAGGTAGCACTTCCCATTCAATTTTTTGTTTTCCCTTGTTCGCAACTTTTAAGGATGGATTTGAAGCCATGATATTTTCAAGTTCTACTAGTGTTTGAGGCCCTAGTGTCTCATTATATTCATCCATTGTATCCTGCCCTGATTTTGATGATTCTCCTGTTGCACTTTTACTTTGCTCATAATTTAGAGTAGCTTTATTATTTGCGGGTATTGGTGGAATCAATTTCTGTTTATCAAACGTTTTGTGAGGCATGTGTTTATTCAACCTAATTTCCTCTATTACCTCTTCAATCTCAGGAGTTTCGAACTCTTCATCTGTTTCAGCTTCTGAATCTAAAATTTCTATCTTCAGCTTAAGGGCTGATTTTTGTGATGAGCGGCGCAATGGTGAGTCTTTGGTGACTATGTGGATATAGGACGCTTGAGTATTTTGCCGTAAATTTATAGACGGTGACGTGACAAGGTTACAAGAAATTGATCGTCTGCTTGGCGTGCAGAAAGCACGACCAGGAGAATAGTATTGTATATTTTTTCCAGTACTTTCCACGTTCTTAAGATGCGATAGCTTTTCAATATTAGGGCTGGGTGATAAGGAATTATCAAATGTATCTCTAACTATGGGACTCAGTGATTTTCTAGGACTAAAGTTGAGTTTTCTTTTAACACAAACTGAACTGGGAGACTTTGAAAATATTTCCGAGAGATTTTGACAGTTTACATCGGATCTTTGAGTTGGTAGTGACATTGGGGTTGCAGGGGATTGAGATGAGGGAACTTCTAGGCTAGGATAGCAGGATGGCGTTTGTGGAGTCTGAATTGCTCTTAGAAAACTTTTTTTGGGTGTTAAAGAGAATTTTTTAGGACGCTGTGAATGCCTCAACGAATTTTCATCGTTGCAAGGGCGATGAGAAGACATCAAGGAACGGGATTTATCGTGTAAGGAAGAATAATCTTCAGAGATATTATCGTTTTCATCACTTTGACTGTGTTCACTTTCTGGGGTAGAGCTCTTATTTGTCCCGGCCAAAACCTGAGTACGAAGCTGAGGCTTTACTAGATTTCCATGACCAGTCTTCTTTCCAAGATTGATTCCTGAGCTTTTGTATGACTGGGCATTTGAAAATTCTGTATCGATATTGCTAGTAACTTTTCTCTTTTGAACTGTTCTTTTTTTTGAAATAGCGGGGTTGATGCGTTTGTCTTCATTTTTTGATAATGTTACATTTCCCTCCTTATTTTTCTGAAAATTTACATCATCTTGATTCTGAACTTTATTTCTCGACAAACTTTTTTGCTCATCGGACCAGCTATCCTTAAGTTTGCCCCATTCCCACATCTGAGTGAGAGTTTTACTTTTTACACTTGACTTTTTTCCATAGGTTAAATGCTTCTTGACAATTGTCCGCGGAGTTGTCAGCTTTGTTTGTATCTTCGGGGTACTTGATTTGTAAATTCGATTGGCAGTGGCGCTGACCGGTTTACGAGGTGACATTTTTCGTGAACAAGATATCGTTGTAATGTCTTAGTTCCACAATTGGTCCGGTACATTGTAGTTTAGTTTTACCCCTCATCTACTAATCTTTCTCATACTAGTTTATTTAGCGAGAGATGATCAGGTGCTACAAAATCTTTTTTACGCCTCAATGCGTAGACATATCGTTTTAAAAGATAAAAAATATTGCTCCCATATTCTTCATATTTCATCATGATACCTGAATTTGATCTCAGTTCCTAGTTGTGTCACTTCAATCAGAGGTGCGGATCCAGCAATGCAGGGAAAGAAATATGTCTTAATCTCGCTTATCTAGTTCCGAAGATAAATGTAGATCGTGAGCATCTGATACGAACGTTGCTCATGCCCGCAAACATCATATTGTTACAAGGGATATACTCACTCGCCATCCTTCCGGGGATGCCGGTTACATGCTTTCAATTCGTTTGGCGCTCATCTAAGATAGCTAAGAAGAGTTATAATCTCCAATCCGTTGGACGTCGACAAATCCTTTTCAGTTGAAATATAAACTGTTAATCATCCTTCTCATGTTGAATCGAATTCAACATGAATCATATTTCTCTTCTGAGAATCTGTCAACTAGAGTCTGTCTTCATGAGTGCTCCCGGAACAAAACGGACCCGCGTTGGCTTATTAGACACTCAGCTCAATACACCTCCACGATGTTATGAATACTCGACGGAAGAATAAAGTCCCGGAGTATAAAGCTGGAACGGGAGATTAACTTTTTATTTTTACGGTTGCTCAAGAGTCTACGAGGTTTCCTTGACGACAGATTCTAAAACTAAAATGAGGATACTTCACCCTAAAAATAATACTTGAGATAATTTCTCTTTGTTATGACGAGTTGTCGCTTGCACTTTGAATGACTTAAAAATAGATGCACCCTCCTCCCATGCTCTGGACTATCGTTGTCCAGGCAGAATGGTAGTCAAAAGAAGGAGGAAATAGCTTGAGACTAGCCTAGCTCTAGGTACAGATTTGCAAGTAGAAGAAGATTGACCTTGATTTCCTGCCATAGATCAATATCGACCCAATTCCTGATGACCTCTCCAAAACTGATTAGTTAAATAACTGGATAGGTGGATGATTATGGATTACAGCTCCCCTAAGTGTGCACTCGAATGAATATCTGTGGGGGTATCACTGTCTGACAGAAGCCGCGGAGCTCTGCAGCTGAGTATTTACACCACGCAAAAAAGCGGCCATATGTTCAGTAACTTTTCCCTCACAAGAATGTAGTGTGATAAAAACGCCTTAGAATAACTTGATAATTTGCAGATGTAATTTAGTATTCCTTGATATTCTATGTAAAATTGGAAGTCTCTAGTTCCACTAGAAAAAATATTATGAGCTAGAGAAGCTGACTAAGCAATTGACCACTTTTATACCCATTTTAGTATCTTGTATTTCCATCCTTTGCAGCCAATACTACTCGAATTCATGTAGGAATTGACTCTATCGGAGTCTTACAAGAAGCTGCTTATACTTTTGATCATTTTTTATGAGTCCGCTCGCATTATCATCGATCCTCTGGAATGCCTGGGTACTAATCTAACTTCTCATATTAACTCGCCCCCTAGATGCTTTATAGGGTTAAAAATTGGGGATAAGGTGGGCATATACAAGCAATTGATACTTTTAGAATCTAGAAAAAAATTTGTGGTACAAGCCGAATGCTTGGAGTCATTGTCTTGTCGATAGATGAATGGTTAGACAGGGGGCTGTCACCAGCATGCTGTGCGCCAAATTCTGGTCTAAAATACTATTCTAGTTTAACCACAGCCCATCGACTCGCCTAAGTAAAACAGGCCCAAATCATGATTTTTCCCCTTGTAGCAATTGTCTCACCCCTGAAGTACTGAATTGTTTGTTCGCTATATTTACAGTATCCCATCACTATCAATACGGTTAATTTTGGTCTCATCAGACCAAATTAATTTCTTCCTGTCTTGGATAGACCACTCCTTGTGTTTGATTGCGAAATTTAGACGATTTCTCTTGTATCGCAAATTCTTTCGAGCCTGTAGTTTTGCCTCTTATAACATTTCTGAAAGTTTTGAGATATCATACTTACATCCGTAGACTCTCTTAAAGCTGACGCCACTTATCAGAGGAATTGAATGGTCCCTTGTGACATTTTGTGAATAATTTATTACTGGTAACGAGTATATTTTTTCGGACGTTCTATTTTTATGCCTCCACGCTTTGGGAACGGTCGTCGTATGGTCAAGCTCAATTTCGGCATGTCCCTAAATGTAACACTCAAATACAATTGAATTCATTCCTTAGATTCAAAGCCGATGCGAAAATATACTCATGATATCTGATAATGTGAATAGAATTCAAGGCGAAAATCAGTAATCGGTGTTTGTGCAAACAATTCCAAGTAGAGAATTTATCATGAAAAATGGATGCAAAAAAGCTTAGTCATCTTCTCCAGCTCACAATATTTTTTCTTGTGAAACTGAAATCTTCAAATTTACATAGAATATTAAGATTACTAAGGTATATCTGAGCAAATTATAAGATTATTCTAAAGCGTTGCTGTCATGCTACATTCTTGTGAGTAAGAAGTTGCTAAACAGGGGGACGAAGACGGCGTTTCTACCTGTATGTGGTGTCCCCCACGAACCTGGAGTTTATCTTCAGAGCCAACAGAAACACGCATCACTTGGTCAAGGAGGAAAAGTCACCCACACGAGTTTCCGGAGCGTATCCAGCTCCCGTTATGGCGGTGATGGATTAGGCTAAATTGGCTCCTTTTGCTACGATGAATTCTCACAGTTTACAGATATTCTGACATTATACTGTCTCCCGAGGAAAGAGCACCGCTACCT